>JAQIWN010001086.1:0-23372 GCA_034699025.1 Entomobrya cf. arborea Gr-Col-00668
TGCGTAAACTTTTAAATCTTGGTTATTTGTTTGGAACGAACAGAAATGGATCTGTTTCGTGACATCTTGAAGGATTCAACAACTACAAGAGAAACATGGTTTGACGACTTACCTACCTCTGGTGCAGTGATTTGGACAACTGTAGGTCTATTCGTATTGAAAGCTACTTTCAAGGTATTTCAAAGTTGCCTATCACCTAATCAAAAAGGAAACGTGGAAGTGGAGGTTCCGTCAATTCCATCACTGCCATCGATTCCGATTGTTGGACCATTTTACCCGTTGTTATGGAAAGGTATAAAGGACACTTAAAAACCATGGATAAATCCCTAATTATTTCAGCAAAATTTTTAATATTAGTAAAAAATCCGTCAAAATATCATATTAATATAATAGACTTTGGAAAGCTATTTACATCTTGGATGAGAAACCATGGTACCACATTTCAATCAAAAGTTTTTGGAAGAAATGTCGTTGTTCTAAGTGATCCAAGCAAGTTACAGGTAGTATTTAAAATATCATTTGCAAAAATATTTTCTAATTGATTGCTATGGTACGTATCTGCTCAAATAGAATTTGTCTCCATCTAGAAATTGTTGACATCTGCTGAACCAGGACATTTGTTAAAATACCCTGCACTTTATCATAACTTATTTCCAAGTGTAATGAAGACGGGATTAATTGCAACCTCAAACAGTAAAAATTTCCTTTGTACTGGTTTATATATTCGACATTACTTTTATGGTATATTTTCTAAATATTGCATTTCCGCAGTTCCAGACTGGAAACACAACAGGTCGGTATTGTCAAAAGCATTTTCTCTGGAATCCCTTAAAGCCTATATTACCGTGTTTAATCGACATGCTAAGACACTCGTTAACGATATGCATGAAAACGTACGTGATGACATTTTGAAGCAAGTTAACCAGACAAAAACTTTGCACGAATTTTTGCGTGAGTCCACATTTGACAGCACATCGGGTACATAAACGCGTCTATTTACAATTCACATAAAATTAAAGTATTAAAAACGTGTGAACTAATGATATAAGTATTGAAATCTTTTTAATCCATTAGATATAATCATAGGAACAAACATGCTTTCAGCAGAGGAGAAACTACGTGTGCATGATAATTTTGCTCGGTAATTAGATAAGTTGCGTTAAAGTTTTTTCATGTATGTACATAATCGATATACAGCGATATATGTGCCTAATAATTGTTAATTGTAAACAGCTCCCAAGACATTATATCATATCGGTATTACCACCCCTGGTGCCTTATTGAATTTATTTGGAAGTTTCATTCGCAGAAAAAAGAAATGGATGAGCTTATTTATTCTTTAGTCCAAATGTTTCATCAGGTACTTATTTGCATTAGGTAATGTAAGGTATTATCTGCTTGCATTTGAATAAAATAATTTTGGAGTTTTATTTTTTATCAAAGGTCGTTAAGGATGGGCGAGAAAACTCTGAGGAAAAGTCTGTAAAAAGTTTTATAGACTATATGGATGCAGCTGGTCTTGATAGCAATCAAATTGTTGCTGAAGTATCGAATTCATTTTCTGCTGCATACGACACAGTTAGTATAGCCCTAAACTATTTTCTGTTTAATATGGCGTTACATACAAAATATCAGGCATGAAGAAACACATTAACATGTAAAACTTTTTGTACCAATTTCTACCAAATAATATCAAAATAACTTTGTGATCTGCAGGATGAGTGTCGTAAAGAAATTGATGAGATATTCTACTCCTTAAGTGGAAGTTGTGACGAAGTGGATGGGGAAGTTACATTTGAAGCACTTTTAGACATGAAATACTTGGAAATGTGCATAAAAGAAACTTTAAGAATTTTTACGCCGATACCAGTGTTTTTAAGAGAGTTAGGAACCCCGCTGACCCTAGGTGCTCTTTCTTTCATTTAAAATATGTTTTCAAATATGTGTAGATCAAATTCATTGTAGTATGTGTTATATATTTTATGGCTTTGCAGATGCAAATCTAGTTTTAGGAAAAGGAACGCTAGTTTTTATTGCGCCTGGTCTGATTCACAGGGATCCTAATGTTTATCCTGATCCGATGACGTATGATCCAGATAGATTTTTACCACAAAACTGTAAAAGTCGGAGTACATACTCCTTTTTACCATTCAGTTATGGCACTAGGAACTGCATAGGTTTTTCATGCTACATAAATAAAAGATTATCATAAAAACATGCTGACTTATTTTTTAAACTTTATACTAATGTTAATTAACATTTTCAGGCTGGAAATTGGCGATGATTCAAATAAAACTACTAGCTAGCTACATTCTTCGGCACTATGAAGTTTACACCGAAAATTCGTATGAAAATCTGAGTGAAGTCTGGAACACGTCAATTTGGCCAACAAAGGATTTAGGGGTTCGTTGGCGAAGGCGCAAGCAAACTGCATAGCTAAATTTTCATCTAGAAATGGGTTGACCTACGAAAGCGATGGATTGGTAGTGAAACATAACAACCTTATGGCGTAAACTTCCGTAGAATATAGAAAATAAAATATCGTAGCAATTTAAGATCGCATTATTTTGTACAATTAAACTTAATATACTGAAACTATTTTATACTATTAAATTAATTAGGCAACTCAGAGACTTTTTTGGTTGTTTCGTTTATGGAACGCACCACGAATTTAAAAAAAATCACCAAAATGTTTGTACCTAAATTGATTTTTTTAAACAAGATATATCTCTAAGTAATTAAGCCACCAGTGGGTTATAAGCAATAAAATAAAGACCATTTGATAAAACTGAAGAGTTGATTTAATTTTTATTGCAAAATTCATATTTTACGTTTGGTCTTTAATTTATAAAAAGTCTTTCTGGCTTTAAATGTTGTCTTAAAAACACCAAGGTCAATTATTGATCCATGTAACGTATATTAATTAAAATATGCCTGCAGTGTACTTTTTAATATTTTCCTTAATATTTGGCATTTCAGTTTTGTTTCAGAATAAATGACCTCAAAAATTGTAGTGACTTTGAAAGTTTTTGACTCGTTTTCTTAGGTTGATGCAAAGCTTAGCACAAAAGTTTTAATAAAAGATTCCGCTAAGAACAAAACGTTTAACACGATATTTCTCTGTTTATTTTTAATCTCTTGGGAAAAATTGCTTTCCAATTTGGTAAACAAAGTTGTTTAATAAGCACTTCATGCAGATTTTAACTTTATAGTTTATTATCAGTTAGTATTATCACTCTCCTACTTATTGTTTGCCTCTATCAACAAAATATTCAAGAAATATAACTTCCGAAACAAATGATTTAAATCTAGTTTTTTATCTCACACAAATTTCAATAACAACAAAAGTACAAGACATTAAATTGGCTGATGTACCTTTACAACTTAACTTCGCTTTGATGTAAAAATCCTACTACCAAAAACCGGAAATTATGCTCAAACACCAATTTTTCTTCTGGTTACCTAAACGGTTTGGGTGAATTTCATAAATAATATGTATCAAGCATTTAAACCATTTTGAAAGATCGCATGATGAATAATATTCTGCTGAAAAAATTTAATAACAGACTCAATTTTATAATTGACTTGTTGTTTTCGCTGCACCCTTGATATTCTGAAGTTACTATCTAAGTTAATTCAGAATAGTTCTGTCTTCCTACAAAATACGTTAAGAGGCCTAAAAGTTAGTAGTTTCCTACGTACTGAATTCCAAGTTTTGATTTTTGACATTAAAGTTTTCAAACAACAAAGTATAAATTATTAAGTAAATTTTGTTAGCCATCTCACTCTAGACTGTATAGCCATGGATATATTATTCAAAGAGCCGATTCAGGAATATACGTTTTACAACCAAATCGTAAAATTTTTAGTTTTAAGTCTTGTGACATCAACAGCATTTTTCAGTTTTGCTAAACTTCTAAAACCTGTAGCAAACTTTACACTGATTCCGCAGTTGCCATCCGTTCCCATTTTCGGAGCATTGTATCCACTCTTATGGCAAAGTAGGTATATGGAAAAGAATTCATTTATTTTAAATTTGTCAGCTCATAATTAAATTTATTTATTGAAAACCCTCCACATAGATCCAAACAACCTATTTTTGTCATGGGTTTCGAAGTATGGTTCTACTTTTCGAACGAGTATTATGGGAAAGGACATAGTTCTTCTGAATAATCTTAAATGGGTTCAGGTACATATGAACCGATTCATAGAAAGAGAATCCGTAAAATCAGTACTGTAAATAGTATTTTCATTTGTAGACATTGTTAACATCATCGGATCCAGGGCATCTTCCAAAGTATCCAGTACTCTACAATTTAGTATTTCCCAATGTTTTGAGGGACGGATTAATTTCACAATCAAACAGTTGAGAATATTTATTTTTTATGAGATTTTATAATTGAGTATCTAAAACAACTATAACAAATTTTACAACCAATACACCAATTTTCTGGAACCTTCTTTTAAGTAAAACTTACAAAACAAATATTTTCTAAATTCTTGTCACATGCAGTTCCAATATGGAAACATCATAGATCAATTTTATCAAAGGCATTTTCACTGGAATCTCTCAAAGCTAATCTAAAGGTACTAAACCGACGTGCAAACCTACTTATTGATAAAATGAATATAAGATTCGAAGATAAAGCGGACTACACTGGTTGTGCGAAGAACTATTCTTTACACGCAATGTTGCGTGAGTCAACATATCATTCAACAGGAGGTACATAATTTATTGCATTTTTTAAAGAAAAAATATTTATAAATTTCCGCTGGTCAATCATAAATAAACTTACATTTTTGTTTAAAGAACTATTTGGTGGACTAGAAAATCTCTCAAAGGAGGAGCAACTTGGCTTAGAAACCAAGTTTTATCGGTAATTTAATGGAAAACTCAATTAAAAATATACATAAAATAATTTTATTAAATGTATTTAAAGATACCAAGATATCATGTCATATCGTTTATATCATCCCTGGTGCCTGTCTAAATTTATCTGGAAATATTTTCCTGAAAGGAAGGAAATGGATGAGTTAGAAAATTCAATGTTGTCAACTTTTAAAAACGTAAGTTTTAAGTTCCAAAAGGTTCCCTATTTTTACAATATTTTTAATCTTTAATTTTGTTCTTAGCTAGTAACAATGGCCAAAGAAAATTTGGATACCAAAAAATCCATGAAAACTTTGATCGATTTTATGATCGAAGGTGGTTTAGACAACGATGAAATGATATCTGAGCTTGGAAACTTTGCGATTGGAGCATATGATACTGAAACTCATGGACTGAATATATTTTTGTTTGTGATGGCTTTACATCCAAATTACCAAGTAAGATATAAATATTTTATTATAAGTTTTAATCTAATATTAGGGTCAATATTAAATAATAATATTGAGATTAAAAACTCATTAGACAGAATGCCGAAAGGAGATTGATAAAATATTTGAGTCCCAGAGCAATAAATGTGACGATGTAAATGATGAACTCTCGTGGGAGGATCTTGCTCAAATGAAGTATTTGGAAATGTGCATCAAGGAAAGTTTGAGAATGTTTACACCTATCCCTGCTTTTGCACGAGAATTGACTGGTCCTCTCAAACTAGGTTCGGCTTCGGGCTATCAATTAATTCATTCATCTCAGAACCTGGTGCGAAATTACTGATGCGCATATTTCAATTTTAGAAGAAAATCTCGTCTTAGACAAAGGAACAGTAGTGTTTGTGTCTCCTGCACTAATCCACCGAGACCCAGAAATTTACCCGGATCCAAACATTTACAACCCGGATAGGTTCTTGCCAGATAATTGTAAAGCTAGAAGTGCTTACTCATATCTTGCTTTCAGTAAAGGGGCAAGAGACTGTATCGGTAAAATACTAATAAATAATTCAAACCTATTTCAGCTATAACTATACATATAAAATATAATTGAATGCTAAATAACCGTTGCAAATTTTAGGTCAAAGGCTAGCAATGATGCACATGAAGTTGATAGTAGCCTACATTTTACGATTTTATGAACTTTATTCAGGAAACCCGGATGACAATTTGAGTAAAGTTTGGAAGGGTGTTATATGGCCAACTAGAGATTTGGGGGTTCGCTGGACGAAGCGTACACAAGTTTAGTAAACTAAAAGATTTATAAGTGATCATATGAGTTTTTATAAGGACTGGGAATTAAAAAAAATGTAAGAATAAAACTGAGAAAAATATTTTGTTAACGTTGTCTTAAATTTCTGACAGCGCACATGCATTTTTCTGGAAAAGCTTTTGTTAACGTTTTTATGAGGTTTACGTAACCAAAACAATTTTTTGTTACATCGTATGACTGTTATCCGGAATCCGCAATTAGTTTTCTAAGAGTATTCACATGCGTTAGCCCCCTTTCAGAAGATTTTCTGTTATTGTTACGAATATTATTAAAATGAAATCTACCAATAATAATTTCGACTTATTTGAAAAGCTTGTGTTATATTTATTTGTGGAACGTGCTTTAAATTTACTACAGGAAACATATGGGAGGTAGGAGTCATTTGACGAACTTATGTTCAATTTATTTCAGAAACAAAAATTGGATTTATTATATACCAGCATTTGTTGATGTAGGCATGGTTCGTTGTTCAGCTACACTTTAGTGCTTGTCTATTTGGCGTAGCTCAAAATTTGTAATACAACCAACACAGATGTTCCAAAATAAGTTTTTAACAAAACATTCAAGTGGAATTGGGTGAACTTACTATTATGCTATATAAACATTTTAAAAATTAGGATATTTATGGTAAAATATTGTGTAAACTAAGCGCGCACGTTTTTTCTCCGCTTTCATAAAATAAAATAGAGGGTACATGGGAGAACGTTCATATTTCGCTATTAAAGAGCAAACATAAACATGTGTGGATGTCAAATAGTACAAATAGTATTCGTATGCATTAGTTTTAAGCATTATTTGTTGACTGTACATGGCATATCAGCATCGTACGTACATGCATAAATATATAAAGGTCTGCCTCAAGAATGAAAATTTCAAAGTTTTTTTATTTCAGTTGGAACTGGTAAAATTCACGTTTGTTCATAAACCTTTTTATTTATGTTCAATTTAACCTAATTGTGATTTTGATTTCCCTGTAAGATTAGTACTTATAACTATTACATTTACGATGACAAATGTTCAATTTTTTATTTTAGAAAATCAAATATTTAAAAAATAGTTTTCTTTCGTATCGACACATTAGCTAGATAAATACTACAACCCAAATCGCTCAGGATGCACCGTTAATATTTCTAGCCTATAATAGACATCATCATTTCAAATTTACTTGGGTAAAAAATCTCAGATATATAATGAAAGTTTCATGTATTTAGTTCTGACATTTTTTTACAGTCATGTCTTCCCTAAAGCAAGAAACCTTTGACCATGCAAACCGTTTGAAAAGAAACAAATTTGTTTCTTCAAAATGGACATTTATTTTTCTTGCAATTTTCATTGTAATTGCATATACTTTTATGCTGAATAAATCTGAAGAATCCGAAACGAATTCCGGTCGTAGGTCATACCAATCAGGAAGTGACTGTAAGTTTACAAACAAATACATATCGTAATGGAAATTTTGCCAACATTTATTATAATTTGGCATAATGCATTGTTGTTTATTGTTTAGGAATGGTTTTGTATTTGCAACTGAAATTACATAATATTTACTAAATCTGGCTTCTGTAATTCCTTTGTTATTTCACTAAATATTTAAGCAACTGCTAGAATGCAAAATGATTATTGATACATGCACACATTATGTGATTCGGCATCGAGAACATTCAGCAAAGTATCATCATCGCATATTTTTAACTCCTTTAAATATTACGTTTTATTTTGATTCACCTGTGCAACCTTCCTTATTTGTTTAGTGTTAAGATAAAATATAGAAATTATGGTCTGAGTTTAACAGTTTCCTCTTTAGTTCTTTGTCATACTAAACCAGAGAAAGATAATTCACTTTTAGTAAACTTTATAATGGGCAGGTCTGCACAAAAGTCTTTCAATATGAAAATAAAGCAGATAATTAGTAGCATTATTCTTCCAAAACACAACATCCTTATTTTAGTCAGTTTAATAATCGGTGTATTTGTTTACTTTGGTTTTTTTCGTGCAAATAATGACCAATGTGAGATAACAATTATACATAAAACAATTAACTATTACTGTTATAACGTAAACAAATTTGTTTGTTAACAGGCAATATTGACGACTACATTTTTGGTCAACCTGTACATCAAGCAGATCCGCACCTTATAGCAGCATTCAAACGAAAATTTCTAATACCTCCACCATTCCCACGTAAACCAAATAGTCCAAATGGAAATCAAAATGAAATACCAAAAACTGATATACCAACAAATATCGAAAAATTTGAATGGGTGAAAAAGCTGCTAATTGAAAATCCCAATCCTGAACACAAAACCACTGTAGGATTCTTCATCGAATGTGGGGCAAATGACGGCTCATTTATTTCACCAACAATTCGTCTAGAAAAATTATACGACTGGACAGGTTTACTGATTGAGGCTAATCCAATTCCATTTGAAAAATTATTGCAAAAGAAAAGAAATGCTTATGCTGTAAACACGGCTGTTTGTATAACCGAAAATCCAAAACTTGTAACATTTTATACCCATCCAGTAGAAACAGGATTGTCTGGTTTAAATGAAAGAGCTGGAATGGGAGTAAAGGTGAATAATACTGTACAGTGTATTCCATTATATACCATGTTGGCTGCCTTGGAATTGAAAACTGTGGATTACTTAAGTTTGGATGTGGAAGGGCTGGAACTGGAAATATTGAAAACGATACCATTTGACAAGGTTATATTCAAGGTAATGACAGTTGAGCATTGGAGTATTCCTGGAGGGGTTAAACCCTTAAAAGATTTTCTAGAAAGGAAAGGATATAGATTTATCAAGACTATGGAAGACAGTGCTACAAGGGATAGTTTGTATGTTCATGAGAGTCTGTATGAGTATTCTTTATCGATTAAATTTTGAATGGATAATTTTTCTGGTTATGAGTTTAACCTAAATCAACTTTGTAACAAGAAATATTTCAAAATAATGCATTTGTATGGAACTAAATCACCAAAGCATAGAAACAAAGATATTTATTTGTCATATTTGAATTCTTTCCCGATTCAGCCAGTATGGATATGGTACAGTGAATAGAAAAGTAGATTTCGTATACATAATTGTGGTCGTGTGAACATTGTAAATAGTAAAACTGCGCTTTTATGATCTACGCATGAATTGGTCTTCATTGTTTAACGTTTATTTTTAGATTTTCTGATGTGTTTGTTCACATGGTGTAAGCATGGTTATTGGAACAAAACAAAAGTGTAAATGCCAAAGAGCTAGTTTACATAGGGATATGCCTTTTATTTGGGTATACTGATTCTAAATGCCATTGAACACAAGTTATATTTATAATCCAAGCTAGCACCAGCATTTTGTACGTATCGGTTTACGAATAAAAATTACGGTAATTTTGGGATTTTGTACGTTACTTTTAAAGCATGTATAACAAGTGAATTTTACTCATTCGTAAATTCCATAAAATTATGCATTAAATGAATTATGCAGAGTAAATTTGCATCTTATGCAATTCACGATATTAACTCGGCACGTGGAATAATTTTCACCTTTTTTATCATTAATTTACAGTGGTCTTACATAAATGATATCGGGAAATGCTTCTGTAAACAAAAACTTGAGCATATTTTTCTCAATTAAAGGTTTCTTCTCACCAACGGACCTGCTACTGTGATTTCTGAATATGGGAAAAACGCACATAAGAATAATGATTTCCGATATATTTTTGAACTTAATTTATAATATTTTCCTTGTATGATTTAAATGACTTTTAATATGGCTACAATATTGGCATTGCTTACATTTGCAATCAGATTTACATAATCTAAAAGCATCTCTGGTTTTCCATGTTTAGTTATTTTTAGTCTTTCGTCAATGATACACAAAAACGTTGACCCAAATACTATTTTTTTTAAATCACAGTACCATTAGATTTATATACATAGAATATACAAATAACGGGCTACTAACTTTCCAAAATAAAATCATTGATTTTAAGTGTAGTGGAATAAAAACTCATTCAATTTAAAAACCAGTTCTTTGCTGGTTATGTTGCGGTGCATTTTTTAAATAAGCAGAAATGGAATATCTTTTTGAGACCGAAAATGCTCAATTATACGTTATAAATACATCATCAGTATGGCTTTACACACAGTCATGCATTATCACACTATTTCTGGCAACATTCGTTCTTATAATCATCAAAATTTCCTTTGAAATAATACTTGAAAGATGCATTGTATCAAGTGAAAAGCACTTTTATAACGCTAATTTAGTATCAAAAGCAGAAATTATTCCTACACTTCCATCAGTTCCTATTGTTGGACCACTGTATCCTTTAATTTGGAAAGGTATGGCTCTAAATTAACGAATTTCATAATCATAAATGTAAAATATTTTATAAATAATACATTAATTTCCTGTAGACTTTGGTAAACTATTTACTTTTTGGATGTCAAATTATGGAACCACCTTTCAATCAAGCATATTGGGCAGAAATGTTGTTTTCTTAAGTGACCCTAAGTATTTACATGTAACGCACCTATTTTCATTCATTAAATAAATAAATAGAACTTAATCTTAAAACAGAATATAATAAAAATCTTAAAATTTTAGAAACTTTTAACATCTACCGAACCAGGACATTTGTTAAAGTACCCTGCTGTTTATCATAATTTGTTTCCAGGTGTAATGAAAACCGGACTAATTGCAACATCAAACAGTTAAGAATATATTCTTATGTTAATTAATTGTCCAAATATTATTTTGAATTTTTAATTAGACACGACCTTAGACAGAATAACGAATATTTGGCACAATTTGTCGAATTATTGAACTTTTTTTAGTTCCCGACTGGAAACATAATAGATCAATTTTGTCAAAAGCATTTTCGTTGGAATCTCTCAAAGCCTATATTACCGTCTGTAATCGCCATGCGAAAAAGCTTATTACCGACATGCATGATGAGCTTGAACTTAAGATTAGAGATAAATGCGAGAAACATGAAAATGATACAAAAAGTCTGCATGCAATGTTACGTGAGTCCACTTTTAACAGCTCAACAGGTATCTAACTAAGATGAATAATTCACAAAAAAAGTTGAGATTGAGAATGTGAGAAATTTTAAATTATACAAATCTGATTTTATTAGAAATAATTGTTGGAGCAAATACGCTTTCAGAAGAGGACAAATTAAAAGTACATGATAAGTTTGCCAGGTAATTTATCCGAACTATTTTCCCTTTTTGCTTTAATAACGTAAAACTATTTAAACAATATTTTTTTCAAACTTAGATGCCAGGATATTATTTCGTATCGATATTACCACCCTTGGTGCCTAGTTGACTTTATTTGGAAATTTCATCCACAGAAAAAAGAAATGGATGAGCTAATCAATAGCTTAACGCAAATCTTCTCGAAGGTCTCTTTATTTGCGAATAATATCTGTTAGTATTCCAATTATACAATCCATCTTAACTCGTGGTTACAAATCAAGTATTTTATTTTGAAGGTCTTTAATGACGGGGGAGAAAAAATGGACGAAGAAAAGTCTGTTAAAAGCTTTGTAGACTATATGGTTGCAGCAGGCCTTGATAGTACACAAATATTTGCTGAAGTATCGAATTCCTTTGTTGCTGGATACGATACGGTGAAAATATCACTAGATTATTTCCTGTTTAATATGGCGTTACATCAAAAATATCAAGTAATAACATAATCTTGAACAATGTACCAGCTTACAACAGTTGTGTATTTTTAACCGAAGTAAATATATTAATTTAATTTATAGGAAGAATGTCGCAAAGAAATTGATGAGATGTTCTATTCCTTAAGCGGCAGTGGGGGTGATATAACGTTTGAAGCACTTTCAGAAATGAAGTATTTAGAAATGTGCATTAAGGAAAGCTTAAGAATTTTTACACCAGTTCCTGTATTTTTAAGAGAGTTGGCTACTTCACTACAATTAGGTACACGTCTGGTTCCTCTATAATATATTTTAAATTAAATTGTATCAAAGATGTTTAATTATTATGCTGTTGTGCAGATGGGAATGTGGTTTTGGGGAAAGGAACGCTAGTATTTGTTTCTCCTGGACTGATTCACAGAGATCCCGATATTTATCCTGATCCAGTGACATATGATCCAGATAGGTTTTTACCAGAGAACTGTAGAGCTAGAAGTGGTTATTCCTTTCTCGCGTTCAGTTCGGGACCTCGAAACTGCATAGGTTTTTTCATGCTACACAACATACTATTTTATCTGTTCTTAGTAGTCATGTTGCTTAAAAGAACCTCCTACATTTAAAACTTCACGGAAAACATTTTTTTTTCAGGAGGGAAATTGGCTATGATTCAAATAAAGCTACTAGCCAGCCATATTCTTCGGCATTATGAAGTTTACACAGAAAATTCGTACGAAAACTTGAGCAAAATCTGGAATAAATCTATTTGGCCGACCAAAGATTTGGGAGTCCGTTGGAGAAAGTGCACAAACATTATCTAGAAAATTCTAAATAAATGAATACAAGAACTTCTATTAGTACAGATTAAATAAAAAGAAGATATATATTTTCATGTACTACCTTTTATTTAAGTAGTAAAGCATTATTTAATCAGAGAAAATAAACCGGTACAAGCACAGAAGTACTGAAGTAGCGTAAGCCTAATTAAGCTACATTTATGACTCATGTGACGATCGATAATGTTAAACGTTACATCACCTACCAATTTTCGAGATAAAACATGTACAAAAATTACATTTCTTAGTTTTGCTGCCGTCAATTAGTATCCCTCGCCCGTTTTTTATTTAGGAATCGATAGAATTGTCTGTATACATCAGTCTACACTATATTCGCGCCAAAAGACGTGTCAATATTTTGTGGACTTCCAAGAAAAGCGGTGTTGCCGACATGCAAGTTATCATGGGGCTACTATTGCATAACGACCTATATGATAAATCAAGTAACAGCGTTAACTTGCCTCAGCTGTGAAACGCATGATGGTGTACTTGCTATGGATAAAGTTTGGTGTGATAACCTAACAACACGATGTGCTCATGATCCTCTGATAACTGTAATAGCGATCCCTATGAGGGTGGAGGTTTCGGGATGATGGATCAAGTCATTCCCCATTTAAAAAATATATTTTGGTAGGTAGACATTCCTGGAAATTAAAAAGTTGATTTCGTAGAAATAACTTTAGTCGTACTTTATTCTCCAAAGTCTCTAAACTAACTGATAGTAAGTAGAATAGTTAGCAAGCTCAAGCAACTGATATAATGGAACAATTCATCTAATGTAAATCACATTTAAACTGCTCAGCATGCAATCATACTTGTCCAATTTAAAGTGATACGTATGGTGATTATTTGCTATGTATATAATCACCTCTCCAGAACTGAAGTGAATTTTTTACACAATGTTATGAAACTTTGTTTACCTGCTTGTATGGTTGGCATATTTTTAACTTGAATAGAAATTGCATGCATGATTAAAATTTTTAATGTGAAAAGAGTGTTTTGTGTGCATACTATGGTTCTGTTAGATTTTCGATAAAAGCCTCTATTGTAATACTACAAGGAAATTTGCATTTCTTGTAGCCTATTATATTTAATGTATTAATGTAAGGTAAGGCAGATAAAGTATTCAAGCAATTTGTCAGAATGTTTGTGATTGAATAAATTATATAATAAAAGTTTAAATTTGGCACGTGGAATAATTTTCGCTTTTAGTTGTTAGGAAAAGGACATTTTTATAATTAAAATTATATTCCCGGAAAATAAATTTCTACGAATTACGAGTTAGAGGAAACTTTACATTATAAGCATTTATTTTACAAACAAATTTTAATATACTTCCTTGTAAATGTTGTAAATGAACTTAATTCTCCTATAATTTTGGAGAACATTAAATTTGTAAACATACATTGTAAATAAAACATCTAGTATTTTAATTTATTTGTTATTTTTATGGTTGCTTAGTTGTAACTCAAAAATAGCATCCTTCATATAAAAGCGAACAAACATTGCGTATTCATTTGATTGTATACAAAGTATTTCAAAGAAGTGCAACATTACCAAATGTCCTACAATAAAATTGTATCGATTTTAGTATTCGTGTAGTTTTTCCGTTTAATAACAAGAAATGGCTAAATCCAAACTAGGCTACTTCAAAGATGGACGGGTTCACGAATTGAGTGGTTCTTTAGCTTTATTTTTCATAACATTGGCCATTTTATTCATCAAAAAAGTTTTGAAACTATTTACAATAAGTTTCCTAACACATAATATCTCCCCGCCTACTAACTCTTTGGTATCCAATGTGCCGAATATTCCTGAACTCCCATCAATTCCTGTAGTTGGACCACTTTATCCATTAATATGGAAAGGTAATTCTTCAAAACTGAAAATTAAAATAGATCGTAGTTTCAATCAGCAAATTCTAAATTTACTTGATTAATTTCTATATTTTAATAATTATCTATGTTTAGTAATATCGTATTGATTTAATTTAGACTTTGGAAGCCTCTTTACTTCTTGGATGTCAAATTATGGAAATACTTTTCGATCCAAAATTTTAGGACGAGATTTTGTTTTTTTGGGCGATCAAAAATATTTAAAGGTGATAAAATAATACATTTGTATTAACGAATTGATAAAAATTAAAAGTATAAATAAAAATCAAACATAAAATCAAAATTTAGAAACTGCTTACATCTTCTGAACCAGGACATTTGGTAAAGTGCTCAGCATTTTATCACACTCTATTCCCAGGTGTAATGAAAACAGGAATGATTGCAACATCAGACAGTTAAGAACGTTCCCTGACACATAAATATTATCCAAAATAAAAATGAACTATTTAATCCTTTTTTGGAGTTCCGGACTTTTTTGGAGTTTTTTAACTCAGGTGCCAAGACATTATTTCATATCGGTTTTATCATCCTTGGTGCCTCATTGACTTTGTTTGGAAGTTTCATCCGCAGAAAAAGGAAATGGATGAGCTAACCGATTGGTTAACACAAACTTTTCTGAAGGTAGATGTAGATGCCATTTGGCAACATACTAAATTCATATATTTTTCCTTTAATACTTCTACAAAGCATAAAATTGGTTACTTTGTTTTAGCCTGTAAAACACGTCAACAAAATATTGGACGACGACAAGTCAGTAAAAAGCTTGATAGATTACATGGCTGCCGCTGGCCTTGATGACAATCAAATATTTGCTGAAGTTTCAACTTTCTTTTCTGCTGGATATGATACAACTAGAATAGGCCTGTACTACTTTTTGTTTAACATGGCGTTACATCCAAAATATCAAGTAATGGTTTATTAATGGTTTATTAATGAGCATTTAACAAGTTTAAATAAGTGTTTGATAACCAGAAGAATTATAATTAATTTTACAGGAAGAATGTCGTAAAGAAGTTGATGAAACGTTCTGTTCCTTAGGCGACAGTAATGACAAGATGGACGAAGATTTAACATTTGATACGCTTTTAGATATGACATTTTTAGAAATGTGCATTAAGGAAAGCTTGAGAATTTTCCCACCAGTACCAGTATTTTTAAGGGAGTTGGCTACTCCACTTAATTTAGGTGCACGTCCAAACACTAAATTTATATTTCAGATTATTTTTACAATGCTAAATGACTATACTCTTTTGTAGATGAGAACGTGCTTTTGGAGAAGGGAACATTGGTATTTGTTTCACCCACACTTATTCAAAGAGATCCTAACATTTATCCTGACTCGGTAACATTTGATCCGGATAGGTTTTTACCAGAAAATTGTAGAGCTAGAAGTGTTTATTCATTCCTCCCGTTTAGCTCGGGACCACGGAACTGTATAGGTATTTTCATAATGCATAACAATTTTTGTCATCTGTATTTAATAAGTATCATGGTTCTTAAAAGACTTTTCAAGATTTAAAACTTCACTAAAATCATTTGTTTGTATTTGCAGGTTGGAAATTGGCTATGATACAAATAAAACTACTAGCCTGCTATATTTTTCGACACTATGAAGTTTACACTGATAACTCCTATGAAAAGTTGAGCAAAATCTGGAATAAATCTATTTGGCCAACGAAGGATTTGGGAGTTCGTTGGAGGAATCGCAAGCATGTGGAGTGAAGAAGTTTCTTTGTTCTTGATTATTAAACTGAAATATGACCATTGACTTTGCATGATGTTGAAATTAAGCAAAAAAATTTCCATTGTGAGCATAGAAAAATATTTAAAAAAATATCAAGTTAGTAAATGAAAATAAGTTTGTTTCAGTGTTCAATAAAGCGTTTAATAAATAAATGGACCCAATTTTTACTCCAGGCTTGGTCATGATAAAGTTATTACCTAAATAGGTGCCAAAGTTTGTACCAGTCGGTAATTTCTCACACTGTTGTAATTTTGAAGCACACGTGCACACGCAAATACGAGTTTTTGTTTACGATATTTGTATCCGAAATTCAAACAAGCTTTTATAAATAAAAAATTTATTCCAATGATGAGATTAAGTTGAATTACTATGTTATTTCCACAAAATGTTTCCACTAAAACAAAGAAGTAGAAATGCGAATGATACACAGTTGAACTATACTTTTACATATTATATTATTTTACATTTGCATCCCTTTTTTGGGGTTGAATTGCAAAAAAAGTTCACTACAGAAAGTTCAAACATAAACATTTCAAAACGTAATTGGTTTGTTTTTGTTTTGGCCATTTTCTATTTATTCTCAGGTATTTAAACTTTGTATTACAGATAACCTATAATTTTTATATTATTGCTGGAACGAAAGAATAAAAGGCACAAACGTCTGCGTCGCTCTTGGTATTGATGTTCATTACGGTTAAGTAGTGCTGAGTTGCAAGCTGAAAACTTAAATTCAAAACTTTGGTGTAGATTGTGTAAGATTTGTCAGCATAGTCATTAAAATCCTTTTGGCGATGGAAGTTTTTCTTAAATTATTAAATCAAGGTTATAGCTATTATAAGCAAACATTTAGTTTGACAACGCTTTGTCTTGTAATTATAACAGCATATTTGAGCCTTGCTGGAATTGTAAAAAGTTTAACAAAGTCGTCCAAATTATCCAGCATTCCACTACTGCCGTCAATTCCCATTTTTGGACCATTCTATCCTCTTATTTGGAAACGTTGGTGAAGAAACATACCAACTTATTACAAATTTTACATATTATAAAATTAACCTCCAATTTTAATGTTTTAAAAAAGGTCCTGACAAACTAGTTATGTCATGGGTGTCAAAATATGGTTTCACCTTCAGAACCAATATTTTGGGAACTGAGTATGTTCTTCTGAGTAACCCTAAATGGCTTCAGGTAAGAAAGTATGTTTGTTTTTCTAGTAATTGTAATTAAGAACATTCTAAGCTTAAAATATTTTGTCGATTTTTAGAAATTGCTAACATCATCAGATCCGGGACATATGTCAAAAAGTCCATTGCTCTACAATTTGCTATTTCCCAGTCTCTTGAGGGAAGGCTTGATTCCTCAGTCAAACAGTTAAGAAAATATTTTGTTTATTTAAAATTCATGCCACTCTGATCAAAATTAAATTCATTTAGTTTAAATCATTTTCAGAATTAATAAATTCGTTTTGGTTTAACAGTTCCTAAATGGAAGCACCACAGAACAGTATTATCTAAAGCCTTTTCATTGGAATCTCTCAAAGCTGATTTACAAGTGCTAAATCAACACGCAAAACAACTTGTTGGTAAAATGAGAGATATCCTGTCCGTGGAAAATTACAATAACTTAGATAATGTAAATGGTAGCAACACCACCCTGCACGCAAAATTGCGTGAATCAACTTACCACATAATTGGAGGTATGAAAGAGTTCATTTGATTTTAAAAAAAATAGTCGTGTGAAGTTCTAACTTAGAATTTTGGTGAATTTTTGAAGAACTATTTGGTGGGCTCAACAACCTTTCAAAAGAAGAGGAACTTGAAGTACAAAATAACCTTTCTCGGTAATCTAGCAAATCGTTTTCTATAACATATGCGTATACTACACAAAACATTTATCTACAACATATTTACACTTATTTTGAATAATGAAAACTAAATTGACGTTTATATATATTTCTGGAAAGATGCCAAGATATAACTTTATATCGTCTATATCATCCTTGGTGCCTTTCTGAAACCGTTTGGAACTTTTTTCCTCAGAAAAACGAATTCAATATGCTTCAAAAGTCAATTGCCACAACTTTTGAAAATGTAAGGTTTATTTAAATTTATGTTTTAAATGCAGGTTTAAATGTATGCATAGACATTTAAGTTTTTTAAACTTTATTTAATTTTTAGCTCGTAAACGTAGCGAGAGAAAATTTGATTACCAAAAAATCTTCGGAGAAGAAAACCCTGATAGACTTTATGATTGATGGTGGCCTTAACAACAACGAAATTGTATCTGAGCTTGCAAATTTTTCATTTGCTACCTACGAATCGCAAAGTTCTGCATTGAATTATATATTTTTTCTATTAGCTATACATCCAAGTTATCAAGTAAGATATAACCAAACTACATATATTTTTATTACTATAATATTCAAATCAGTATGAGACCTATTAAAACACAAAATTTGCCAGGAAAAATGTCGTGAAGAGATTGATAAAGTATTCGATTGGCAAATTGAAAACTGTGAAGGCTTAAACGAAGAACTATCTTGGGACGATATTGCTAAAATGAAGTATTTGGAAATGTGCATCAAGGAAAGTTTAAGGATGTTCACCCCAATCCCAGCTGTGGCACGAGAGTTAAGAAGTCCCCTTAAATTAGGTATGCCCTTAAAGCCAAACATCGAAACTTTGAGTCAAAATAATTATGTATTTTAGAAAATATTATATTTGTTTGGTACATTTGTAGAAGAAAACCTTGTCCTGGATAAAGGAACACATATACTTATCGCTCCAGCACTTATTCATAGAGACCCTCAAATGTATCCTGACCCAAGTATTTACAATCCAGACAGGTTCTTACCGGAAAATTGTAAAACTAGACATGTATATTCATTTCTTCCTATGTCAAAAGGGCCTAGAGACTGCATCGGTAATATCTTTCTTTATGTTTTAAAACGATTTATTTCAGAGTTGTTTGAAAGTTATAGCACATAAATTTATATAAACAGGTCAAAGACTGGCAATAATACACTTAAAGTTAATCGTGGCCTACGTTCTACGAAGTTTTGAGTTGTACCCAGGAGACTCGAATGACAATATAAGTAAGGTTTGGGATACCGCTATTTGGCCAATTAAAGATTTGGGTGTTCGTTGGAGGAAGCGTATATGACTTTTTCATATTAAAACAGTACAGCTAATCAACGTTTTTAGACGTTTATGTTAATAAAAATCAAATGAACAATTGAATTACAGAAATAAACATACAATATGGTCTACTTACTGGTCTTACAATGATCTTACTCTCATATTATAGAATTTCTATTTTCTGAAAGTATTTGTAAACTATTTCTTTAAATTTTGACTACTCGTTTTACATACGCCCTACATCCTCTGGCCTTTCTTGCCTCGTCCTTGCATTTCCAAAGTACTTCTTTCGAATAAATGTAGGACATTCTACACATCAAAAATAGAAAATGAAGAATCAAACTCATGAATATTATACATTCTGAGATAACAGTCAGCATTAACTAGCATTTATCATTTCATTTCCAACAATGCATTATAGCTCCATTGACAGAAGGACTTCTTTTTAACTGTACAATTTCAGGGCAATCTCAAGTTACCCGACCGCGGTAGGGTAACTTGAGATTGCCCCCTCAAGTGCTGGAAACCAAATATCATATATAAAGTTGCTTATTATTATTTTTGGGTCAATAAAACTAGCCTCAAGTTCGTCCAATAAATGTTTTGAGTCCCCTCCTAATTAAACATATAATACGTTTGTAAGTTAGTAGAAATATTTTAATTTTAAATAAATCGGCAGTTTTTATTTTTATATTTGAAGAAAATAATTGGTCCTCATTGTAACCATAAACCATCTGCGAATTCATATAAAGTACTTTACTCGTTACTTATCTATTAAGCTATTTCGAGCCATCATATTCAATCCCTTAAATAACCCTTAAAAAATAGTAACGCAATTAATTTTAATTTGCTGAGCCACGATTCTTCAAAAATCAACCAAATATTTCAGTTATTTTTAAACATTTTATTAGCTTTGCATTCATCTTACAATCAATTCCTTTAATTAAAAGTCTTTCCCTGACCCGTCCTCCCATTCCCTTTAGCCCCCATACATGTGCGGTAAACTGCTCGTGTCAAATTACTAGTGACTTAGTGACTAGGTACAGATTCATCGATCGGTATCGGGACAACAACACAGCAAGTACTAGCACAACAGAAAAGGAAGGGACGAAATGCAATGCAACGAGTTGACTGGAGAAACAGGAATAAACTTGTCTACTGCATTGAATTGAAGTTGGAAGTAGAGAGATAGCACTAGCACAGCCACAACAAACGTTGAACGTATTTGTGTCGTTCATGACTTTTAGGTGATCTCGATTTGATCAGTTAGTTGGTTGGATGTCAGAGTGCAGTTGATTGTTTGGATAATTTTAATTTTAATTTTGAATCGATTAGTATCAGATTTGTCAGTCAGTTAGTTATTTTTACAACCTTACAATTGCATCATTTTGAGATTTTAATGATGGGTCTTGGTCGTTTTATCAAGAAAGGTGGTAAACTAGTTGGGGGTGATGGATGGGAAGGTAAAAAGAAGAATTTGCCTCCAGTGCCACCTCCAAAGCCTGTGAGGAATAATTTGAAGGTGGATGAGGAGACCTCTTTTGGCTCTGGAGAGACGGTGGCGATGATGATGAAAGGAGGGAACTTGCAGACTGTCAAGGCTTATCTTGTGAAGGGGGCTTTGGTGAATTTTCAGTTATTTCAGAAGGTGCAAGAATCAGCTGAAGGCCCTTTTGGAGGGGGTGTCATCAGAAATGAGCAGTGGAAAGGATTGGGGGAGCCTATCACTTTGCAAGCAGCTGATGTGAAAATTGTGAGAGGAGGTGGTGGTCACGAGGTGGAGGTCGGTGGAGGAGGTACTTCAGCTGATGAAGATGATTTGAATGTTGGATTAATTAAGGTTATTACGGAGGGAGGTGGTGATGTAAGTTATTTTAGTTATTATTTGTTTTTGTTTTTTTTAGCAAAGTATATAAAAAATAAATTAAATTAGTAATAATTTAAAATAATTTGCTCAGTTGATTAATATGTTTGTGCTTTTTATTTGTTTTAGAATGCTTTGATGATAACTTTGAGAAAGGTTAATGGCGCTTTTGGACGTTGGGACGACCAAGTGAATTTAAAGGTGGAGGGTGACGTGCTCCGTCGGATTGGCGAGATATTTGGAACTGAGAATGTTGAGATTAGTGTGGAACTTGAAAAGCCATCTTGTATCGCCTCCAGCAGAGGATCATCTTTGTCATCTGCTGACAGCGTGGATTCCCAACGGGATGTGGTGGACTCTCCTTCACAAGAGGCTCCTCCGAAAGATCGGGATCAAGGCCAAGGGAGGGCCCAAGCTTCACCTGAAGCTTCCTTTTCTGGAGGATCAGGGGAAGCCGCAGAGTTAGATTTTTCAGACAATTTGAATGCTTCCTCCTCTGGAGAAACTAAGGACGATGACGATGCTCCAAATGAAGATGATGCTGACAAGTCAAAAGAGGATCAAATTGATGGACTTCATGGAATTACACGTCATCTTTTACGGCTTACTTCCGGTAGTGGGCTTGGAAAGGTTTACAAGACGAATGAGCCGATTTATTTGCTGGAGGAAATCTCGAGAGTAAATGGTAAGTAATTTTAGTTTAAAATTAAATGCAATGTATTAGTTAATGCTTTTGTAGTTTAGTTTTGTTAAATTGTTAACTTTATTTTTAATAATTTAGATCTCCCATTGTTAGTCTCCGACACTGATGGACTTGTCTACTGTCAGGGTACACTGGACATTAATCGCTCTTGGCTGAAAACCTGGTTTGTTCCCCCGGGATTCAATGGACGCTACTCGAAGGTCGCGAAAATTAGTGTGATTGTTTCGGTTACAAATACAGATCCATCTGCACCTGAGGAGGAACTAGGGGGATTGGACGATGCCCAGGGGATTTTAGAGGTGAACAAGAAGCTTTTGGAGGAGGAGATCCAAACGGATTTGGAGTTATTTCCGGGAAACGGGGTATTAGGTGTGAAGTGTCACAGTGGATTTCTTGTTGGTATGTTAATTATAGTTAAGTGGTATAGTAATTATGATAATTAAAAAATTATGTGGTGGATAATTGTTGACTTATTTTTGAAAAGCGCAAAGCGAATTTTTTAAGGGGATACTAAACCCCAAACCGGAAAGGATGATAATGGATGACATGACTGCGGAGGGTGTCAGGGCCTTACTGGCTTTTCTGTATTATCGAGGAACGAAGGAGCCAATGGGAAGGATGGATATTTGCGTGGAGCTTTTGAAAGCTGGCTATAAATACCGAATTGGTAGCTTGGAGATAGCAATGAAGGATATAATTTTGGAAAACAAGAGGAAGCAGAATGAGAAGTGGTTTGGGGTGGAGGCGACACTGGCCTTGTTCTTTTTTGCGAATGGACTAGAGCGCTTTTGGGAGTTGAAGGAGAAGGCTGTAGCCACTTTAAAAATGTAAGTAAATTAAACTGACTAGAATCTAAATTATTATGAACTTTTAAAGCACAATCTTTTCGTAAGTTTGATATTTGGTTGGGTTACTATTGCATGGTTTTTTCTTAGGAAAGCGAAGGAAGTGGTAGCATCGGAAGCTTATTCCCGTATATTCCAAGAAGATCCAAGTGCAGCAAAGGAACTGGCTTCAGTGTTTTTAATTATGTCATTCTAATAATGATGCTAAAACTGTGAAAGCTACTAGCTTTATGAATTAAAGTAAATGTAAACTAAAGCTGTTAATTTTCATTGTAATTAAATCAACGTTTCACCGTGACATAAACTAAATAAAATAAACTTTTAAATATTGATGAGTCTTTAGTAACACTTATTATTTTTTATTTTCATTGATAGGTATAAATTGGAGTGCTTTTACACAAAAACAAATTATGGTGTCTATAGAAAATGCATACAACGAGTTTTCAAATTATTATACTAACAATTCATTTAATTTTGTACTCCTTACTTCACAGTACATCACAATCGCAAGCCATACTACTTTAATTTTTCTAAAACAA
>JAQIWN010001087.1:0-23360 GCA_034699025.1 Entomobrya cf. arborea Gr-Col-00668
AATCACTCCATATTTGTCCTTGGAAAAAGCTCATCCTCTGATCATCTGAGAAGAAGAAAAAAACCGGGAGGGAATTCAGCTTGGAAACTCATATGAAAATTACATCACGACTCAGACAGAGGAGTCAGCAGAGGGGTTCATTGAGATTGGTTCATTTTAATAACTGTCACTGCCATTGTCAGGCCCTGCCAATTAAGTGTACGCACAAAATGTGAAACAAAGAGAAATCACCTGGAAAAGTTTCATCATTTTAAGTTCATTTCTTTCTTTCTTTTTTGTTAAACATTCCATCTCACGTTTCGTGGGTGGTAGTGTACCCATTTGACATTCAGTTCACGTTCACGTCAATTAAGTATCTTTGTTCACCTGAGTACACCGTACACCTGTCTGTCTACCTGTCACTAGAAAATCATGGGACTCGAGAAGAATCGTGAAAATCTTAAAGAAAACGATGGAGAAGATGAGAATGATAATCACAGTGAGTACGACGATGAAAGAACACAGTTCATTTCACAAACCCACCATCATCATCATCGGCTCTCCAGCATTTCGATTATACCAATGGCTGATCCACAAAGTCCTACAGGAGCAGAAAGCCCTGCGGAGGTGCCTGTGGTGGCACCTGATAAAGGGTCCGCTGCTGGTGGTGGGGGAGGAGTAGGTGGAGGCCAGAGAAGAAGCAGTGTCCAAAGTATAATAGGCAATGCCCACATTCAACTTCAAATGCTCGTTCAAGATGTGAAGGGCGAACTGAAGGAGTTGGCGATTGGGAATAATAAAAGTATCAAAACCAAGTTGACTGATGACACAGAAAAGATTGTGGGTGGTGGGGGAAAGGAAAAAACAGTGAGGACTGGATGGCGACGCTATATTGGGATAATTTTGGGGATAACTTCCAGCATGCTTTTTGCACTGACAATACTAATAGTCAAATTACTCGCGAAAGACTATCATCCTTATAGTGTGAGCTTTTGGAGATTTCAGGGTGTGCTTTTACCAACATTTCCGATTGTGATTTACTATAGACTTTACAAGAAACAGAAGATTTTTGATATGGTTTGTCCACCAAATGCACCTGGACATCCGAAAACACTTATGTTTGTACTGGTAAGTTTACATATATATTTTAAAGTATGCCAAAAAAAAAGTAACTGTGTAACAAAATGAACATAATCGCAATTTTATTATTTTAAAGCTTCGTTGCATGACGGGAGCAAGTGCAGTGGTTTTGCAGTTCTACTCGTTGCAGTATATCAACATGGCTGATTCGTCTGTGATAGCGTTTAGTACGGTAAGATAAACATATAATTATTTACCTCTATGGCTGTTTGTATTAATTGGAAATTTCATACAATTGATGATGTATTTTTACTTAACATTTTTTGTGTTATGTAGCCTGTCTTTGTTTCACTGGCGTCGCATGTACTACTTGGTGAGAAATCTGGATTTATACCGGTGATATGTGGAGTTATTACTTTATCTGGAGTGGTAGTTATAACGAGACCACCGATTTTAACGGGAGGAGAAGAATTCGATACAAATACTTTGGTAAGCAATTATCGAACAGTTTGCCTATTAATATTATTATGGGGAAGAAATCACGGTCATCTTCATGCACACAGTTTAGCTAGAAATTTGTTTTATGTATTTAAAGGCGCTAAACTCTTAAAATTTTAACTTCTCTAGATTGGAGCTGGTATGGCACTCGGCTGCATGTTCTGTGCAGCTTCCACCTTCCTTCTTCTCCGCTACCTGAGACAATTACATTTTTCAGTGATTACCATGATCTTTGGATTTTGGGGAAGTTTCCAGTCCGTCGCATTATCAGCAACTATATCCAGATTTCAAGCACCTGAGGGGCTGGAACATTGGATGCTTGCAATTGCATTGGCATCTCTTACATTTTTGGGACAAACTTGTATCACGTTGGCGTTTAAATTTGAGCAGGCTGGAACGGTGTCGCTTTGCCGGACTTTTGATATAATTTTTGCGTATATTTGGCAGTTTGTGTTTTTGGGGGTTGTTCCTGATAAATTTAGTTTTATTGGGGGTGGGATTGTTATACTTGGAGTTTTATTGGCAGCTTTCAGGAAATTTCTGGGTGAGCTTCCACCAGAAAATAAGACAAGGAAAACGTTTTGGTTTATATTAAAATAGTTTATGGTACTCATTTTAAAATGGTTTTGCTTTAATGAAAATTTCTAATGAGTGTTTACAAAGTAGAGTTTATGTATTAATATGTTAATTTTTTTAAATGTATTTTTTGTGTGAAATATTATTGATTTTTATAGCTACTGTTTTATTTCATATTCAGTTTTAAAAGTGTACATATTATATCGCTTAAAGGCTTTAACTTAATGAATTCTGATATCAGTTATTTTTAGAATGTTTTAGGAATTTATTAAATTCAATGTTCAATCAATAATTCCAAACTTTCCACTTCATTCATTAATTCATTCATTCAAGAATAACGTAAACTATTTGGTTACGAATTAAGTCAAGGTTGAATACCATAAAGTATTTAACATTATTAATGAAACCTTTTCTAGTATCACATAGGGGACGACTATTGATCTTGGAATCTACAGTAGCTTTCTCGTCGTAGTTATTTATTAACAGCGTCAAGCTGTGAATTTTTATTGGAATTTAAAAAAATATGTAGTTATTATCATTTCTAGACCGTTTTATGAATCATTCTAAACTGAGCATAATAGACATTGATTCTGGACAAATCTTCTTTGTCTTCTTTGATTTGCGCTAAGTTTCATAACAAGCAGTTCTTTTTTTTGCAAACTCCAGTAGTAATGGTTCAAATAAAACATTTCAAAAACAATCTAACACTTTCCTTCAATCATATCATGTAAGTTTTTGCATATGCTATTTGTTATAATCTCAGAATAACATAATTTTAACATTTGTGCAGGTAATCTCTAGGTAAAAAAGTTTTGTAATTTGCACACAATCGTAAACATCAAGAGAAAATACAAACTATCCAAGCAAAAATTTATCTCTAGAAGCGGATTTTTACGTTATTTATTCATTACATTTTTTCATTTCGTTTGCTAAACAAATTGCGTACATTATATATTTTCACTTAAAAAAACTGTCATGTCTCTAATTCTTTTTTACATAAAATCATATCCAAATAAACCTAATCTATTTATTTCAAGCGTTCGTTCTAACATCTCTGCTTCATCACTGCATTGCATAGCTTAAGCATAGAAAAAAGCTATACTGTTTTTTATTCGGACACTTTCGGAACACGTTTTTCTCAGAATTACATACTTACGCGTAATATATACTTTATGACATGAAATATAAAGTAAAACCTTTTTTTTTGGTCTAACGGTTACATAATATTAAAAAAGCTTGTCTACTTGTTTGCCTTGCTACTGTATTTTTTGAGCTGCGTGACAATTTAGTAAAAAAGGAAAGGAAATAGATAATCATGTCATCCTTTTTTTTACCTACACTAAAACTCATAATCTCAAGCCATGCCACATGGTCCTTTTTTATACGCACATCTAATAATCATCTTTCATTTGCGCTGGTTTCTCTTACAATTTTAAGGATATGTCTGGCTTCTTCTTAGAGACATGCATCCACGAAAGTGAACAGGGTATTCCTTTGGGTTGAATGAGTCAACGGATTTTTTATCACCTTTCCTTAGACTTTTGCACTAAGCATTGCATGTGTATGATATGTATGTCTGGGAGACAAACAAAGCTGCTTGTTTTTTCTTTCCCCTATATATATTTTTACAACCAACCGATCCGAATGAAAACGGCAAACAAGTGAGTAATTTTTTAGATGAAGAACACATGGTTCCAAAAAGGAAAATTACTGGTTTAGGGAATCTGGAATATATGTAGGTATGCTTGAATTTGAATGGCTGGCTGGTGCAATACTTGTAGGATATTGGCTTATGGAGGAAAAAAACATGCGGAGTTGTAAAAATATTGAGACTTGAGAATTTCTTCTGTTGGGCGATTTATTTCTTATCGAGAATTTGTGCCGGTTGCATCATCAACCAAGTAACAGCTCAAGAATTCTTACTTTTTCTAAACCAAAAAAATCAGCTCAGCACATTTTTATGACGATTGACTCGACTGACTGAGTAGTGAAAAAATAAAAGTCATAAAAGTGAACGCAAAAAAAAAATTGTGCACAGGAAGAGATTAAAATTCCATAGGTTTTCACTGTGGTGAAGTTAAGTTGTATAATGAGTGGTGTCAGTGGTATTGAATTGCTGGAGAAGGTATGCATTATGATGGAATAGCTATGTCCTACTGTTTTATTACAATGGAGAGTTGGTGTGCAAACTGTAATTATGTAAAGTTTGCAGAGCGAGAGTAACTGACATTATTTCCCTGGTGCTCCAGTATTAAAAAATAGACTCGACAGAAATATTGTAATCATTCCAAGCCATCTTTTTAGATGAGTGCAAGTGCAGGGATTGAGGGAGATGCAGATTGACAATAAGACGCAAATAGTGAGCATGTCATTTGCGTTGTGACACGGCTGGTGATGTACTGGTATTCTGATTTGAATGCTCACATAGCCCCAAAAACTAAAATATTCAACAAAATTCCAAGTTAGACACAAGACATAAGCGAATATTTTACAATTTGTAGGATTTTTTTTTGATAAAAATCTAAAAATACAAACCGCAAGTCGCAGCTCATCATCAATTTCAACCAATTAGTGCTAACACAGTGTAAAGTGTAAGTTGTGATGTGTGAGAGAGAGAGTACATGAGTAAGTCATAGACAAGCAAGGTGTAAAAAAAACTTGAATATTGGATCAAAGCCGGCATTTTCCCACGCACGTGTGTCTTATGCATAAGTAAAAAAGTCAAGACGAATTCATACCTAAGTTCGTGGTGATGATGATAATGATAGCAATGTATTTGTGATGTGTGTTGGCTGAACTGAGGTACGTTGACTCTATATCGACTTTTGTGACAAGCATTGTGAAACAAAGGGATATTATCAATTCCCAATTTGCCGTGAAAACATATAAAATCTCTCCAGATTTAAAGACGTGAGATTCATTAGGTACCATTTCTTATGTAACTTGCATAACAGCAACTCATCTCGCACTGAACAACTCAGAGAAAAGCTGAACTTTGATCTGAATCTCATTTAAAAAGGTCGTAAAACATTTTAATAGTTACGTCCTCATCTTTATGTCTCCGAAAATCTTTTGATTTTTTCTCCGTTCTCTTGTTCCTAGAAAGATTTGTGCTGACAACTGCAATTATCTTGATACTAAAACACCAGAATGAGCTTTATGCATGTAATTAATGATATTTAATGGGTGCGATAAGTGAAGCAGTTGAAAATAAAAAGTGGCAATAGAATTTTATTATGTTAAGCCATCACATTACAAGTTTGAGAGATGTGCATAATGTGACAAAAGTAATTAAGATGATGATGGGAAGAACTTGAGCTTGAGAATAAAAAAAAGTGTAAATTAATATTTTTTGGTGGATCAGTTAATTCTGGCTTCTTGTAGAAACACTTGATTGTTTTATTCATTATTACTTCACCCTATCATGTCATGAGTTTTGAAGAGACGACGTGACAGATTAAAACATGTCATTTGACTTTTGAAGATGCGCATCTGAAATAATCGATTTTTTCCGTGTAAAATAAAATAGATAAAATATAAAGTGCAAGTGAAGAATATTAAGAGAAGGAGTTATGACATTGGAGAAGATGATGAATGGGAAGGCTCCTTCGATTGGGGGAGGAACTCCTGTGTCGGGGGGACAAGGTTCTTCTTCGGGTGGAGAAGGATCCCGTCATGATATCCGAATGAAGAAGGAAGTGGGGCTACTTGAGGGTGTAGCTATTATTTTAGGAATTATCATTGGCTCAGGTAAGAAAAATTGGAAATAGTAGAAAATTAGGAACGGGGTTAAATTAGAAAAATTAACAAAAATGTTTTAATTTTGCTGTAGGAATTTTTATATCTCCAAAGGGTGTTGTGGAGGAAGCAAAGTCGGTGGGTCTCACATTGACGGTATGGGCGTTGACTGGATTGCTGAGTATGATTGGGGCAGTGTGCTATGCTGAATTGGGTGAGTTGACATGTGTAAAAAAATTCAACACGATCTCTGATTGGTACAGATTTGTTTGCTGCAGCATCCGGTTATATTTAAGTAAGACTAATGTTGATGGTTATCTTTGAATGTGAATAGGAACAACTATACCGAAATCTGGAGGAGGTACAGTACAATTAACCAATTTTTTATTCAATATTCTTTAAATCTTAGCTGGATTTACTAAAATATGATGAAAAAAAATATGTATGTCTATTGATGATTTTTTATTTTATAGATTATGCGTACATTTACGAAGCATTTGGACCATTACCAGCGTTTTTATTTTTATGGGACGCTAACGTAGTATTTGTGTAAGTAATAACTTAGATGTTTTAGTTTTTCTCTGAATCTTATCCCATTTTAATCACTGGAAATCCTCCAATCTGCACTCCAATGTATTATACAGACCCACAACAAATGCGATAATGGGACTGACGTTTGCCAATTATGTCGTGCAGCCATTTTTTCCACCTGGATGTCTTCCACAAACTGCCATTCGACTGATTGCAGCTGCTGCTATTATTTTTCTCACCTTTTTAAACTGCTACGATGTAATTATAAAAGTTAAACAATTAAAATAGTTTAATTAAGCTTAAAATTGATTAAATTTAATTTATAAGAAAATATATTTTTTTGTAGGTTCGCATTACAACTCGCGTACAAAACGTGTTTCTTATCGCTAAAATAGGTGGACTGGCTACTGTGATTATTGCTGGGGTTGTGCATCTTTTGAATGGTAACTGAACGAGATTTTCAGCTCCTATAATTTTTAAAGAATTTATGCACATTAAAATATTTTATCTGGATAAATGATAGGCAACACTGAAAACTTCCAGCAACCATTTAGAGACTCGGAAACTGACATCAGGCATATTGCTCTAAGTTTTTACAGTGGAATCTTTTCATATGCTGGATGGAACTATGTACGTGTCATGTTACTTTAATTAATTGATCATTTACTTGATTTAGTTTAGAAGATACTTAATTTCAATATTTTAAAATTATGTCATTCATTTTTAGCTTAACTTCATGACGGAAGAACTGAAGGATCCATACAGGTAAATTCATACGTTTAAACTTGTTAAACTATGTTATGAACATGTAATCAATTTGATTCGTTCATTAAAAAATACACATTCATTCTATTTTTAGGAATCTTCCAAGAGCAATCTACATTTCCTTACCTTTGGCTACCGGAATCTATTGCCTTGCTAATGTTGGATACATGGCTGTTTTAACTCCAAACGAAATTCTTACGACAGATGCTATCGCAGTTGTAAGTTTGATGATAATTTGTGATTTAAAAAAAATCTTTTTTTCATTTACAAATTAATTTATGTGCCTAAATTGCTTGTTTGTAGACGTTTGGAGATAAAATTCTGGGTGTTATGAGGTGGGTGATGCCTGTCTTCGTTGCACTGAGTACGTTCGGTGGTCTAAGCGTTCATATCATGACTTCTTCCAGGTACTGCTACAAAACTTTTATTGTAAGAAATTCTTAATCACAATTCTGGTGAAAGTGTAATTAGCTAATTTATATTCAATCCATATTTCAGATTACTTTTCGTTGGATCCCGTAACGGCCATTTTCCACAGATGCTGTCGACAATCAGTACCAGCAGACTTACACCTGCACCCGCTTTATGCTTTTTGGTAAGAGCGAATATTTTTTATGTAAATTCATTAAACTAAAGCCACTGAATCTCAATTACATTTTATTGTGTTTTCAGTGTTTTCTGAGTCTATTTTACTTACACACAACGGACATAATTGGGTTAATTGAATATTCATCTTTTGTGGAATCTTCCTTTATTTTCCTGACAGTATTGGGTATGCTGTACCTTCGATGGAAGAAGCCCTACTTGCATAGACCAATCAAGGTAAAACCATTTGTTCATTAAAATTAAAAATCTTTAATTAAAAATTCATACTCAAATTGATTTTTGGTTCACAGGTGAATATCATCATACCCATAATTTTCCTTTTGATTTGCGGTTTCCTCGTTGTCGTTCCTTGCTTTGTTCGCCCATATGAGCTGGGTGGAGGAATTCTGATTACTCTCACCGGCATCCCATTCTACTTGATCTTCATTTGGCGTCCACCAAAGTTTCTTAATTGCGCTACCACTCGAGTTACCGAAGTTGTTCAAAAAGTATTCATGTCGCTCAAAGAAGATAAGGAAGATTAACTTACTACAAAGCAGTTTTTCATTTGAGATGATCATTCAAAAATATATAATATCAAATGTGATTTTTAGTGACAATGCCTTCGAAATACATGCATAGTTGAATTTGTCATGCACTTATTTTAAACAGCGCAGCGATTTTTAAGCCTTTAAGAATCTTTAATTCTATAAACAAAGTGACAATGTAATTCAGTGCCGCTTCTTCCATTCAAGTTCAAAATTACTGACCAAATGCAAAAGAGTTCGTACGTAACATGGAACATTTCATAAAGCACTTGCCGTTATTCTTACATTGCCTAACTGTATTTAATGAAGAAATCTTGAATGAAATTAAGAGTTTGAAATGTATTTCCGTAATATATCTTTATATTATATAATATTAGTAACAGTATAGAAATATATAATGTCTATAATTTATGGGCATATTTAATTATGCAATATCAAGTTAACTAGCAAACTAGCTTTATAATTTTAAAATTCTCAGTTTTTTACATTGAATAAGGAGTTAATTTTATTCGTATTTTAAAGAAAAGCAAGCTATCCCAGTGAATTTTTTGGTAGAGTGCTTCCAGCACTTCCAGCGTGCAATTCAATTAATCAAAATAACCTATTGGGTTAAAATTAAAATTTAGAAAACTATAAAATATTAGTTATAGTTATATATAACTATTTAGTTATGTACGTTACTTGTTACAGATATTTTACAGGTACTAAGATACCAAAATTTATTTGGTTATTCGTAAGTTTATTGCTATGATGGTAATAAAATAAAACCAATGAAACCAAACCAGAAAAGTGTTTAATTTCGTGTTTCAGGTGCGCTCATTTTCATTCACAAATACACTGGTAGTGGTAAGTGGTAAGGTCATTTCATTAGTTTTCACTTTCATTGTTGGTAACGTTTTGGGGTAAGTTGAGATTTCGTTTTTTAACTTCCAAATCTCCAGGATATGGTAAAGGAGAGTGCCTTTCCACCGTAAATAATCATAAAATTGGTATAGTTATCTCTTAAATGTGGTAAAAATGAAATTATTGCCATCTCTTCAAATGGTTTTTGCACAACTTCTCTTCATTTTATAGTACTTTTACACAGATTGTTGGATTTTATTTAATATCATCAGATTAAAATTTACCTCGTTAAACAATGACAAAAACATTGATTTTCCTCAAGGTCAATGTTAAACCAATCCCGTTTTTAAGGGTTTGTTTCCCAATAATTAAGTCTACTCTTGGTGATTTCTATGATGAGGTCAATACGTCAAAATGGCTTTTGTCTATGTCATGTCAAATAACCACATAATTTAAATCCCACAATAGCCACTTTGACCTTGCAAAACAAATTGTTTGTTTTTATCAGGCTATCATTGACATTGACTATCCAACTTTTAGGACTCCATAAACTAATAATTTTGAAGTTCACTCCACCTTGAAATTAGTAAAAACCACGAGATTTTCCAAATTGTTTCAGCCCTGAAAAATGTCACATGCGAAGAAATTCCAGCCCTCTTTCTAGAATAAAATAACAATCCATTTATGTATTTTTTGTCAGCAGTTCATCAGCATCATGAGCTCCGCTTTAGGTTTCATAAACGTTCAACTTGTAATTCAAAACATCTTAAAATTCGATCTGCCCCTGATTTACAATTTGGAAAAGGAGCGTTGGATGCCCAATCCTAAAAATGAAAAACGTTGGAAAATGCCCATTTGGCATATCGCAAATTTCATAATATTCCTCCTCTACATTTACTGCATTCTTTACATTCCTCTTCTAATTAGATGGGCTGGAAGCTTGTCTAATGTTGACCCAGAATTACTATTTACTCACTCACTATTCCTGATTCTCTGTTCCCAAGCACTAGTTACAGCACACCTGTTTGAATGGGATCCAGCTGGGGTTTCTTTCATGGAAAATTCTATTTTTGATATGACCGGAATAAAACACTTGGGTAAAGCAAAACGCATGCAATAACTGTAAGAATATTTAAAATAAAATTTCTAGCTTTTTGATTTTATTTCAGGTTGGCCATCTCCCAAACGCCTTGCCGATACACCGGAAATACTTTGTTATGTAATGGCCGGTGGATTCACACTTTTTCCTTTTGTCACAGCTCTCTGGCCCATTCTCCGATCCCACGACCCAGTCACTAAATTTCTAAGCATATTCATCACAACAAAAACGATAATAAGAATACTTGCTAGCTGTGTTTATCTTTTTATCACATATTATGCTGCGATTGCTTGCGTGTCCATTGTCATTTTGTGTATGTGCACCTCCCACATTTTTGAAACCCTCACTAAAGAGATTTTCCATCAATCTGCAGGCACCTTTCACAAGCCAATCACAACAATTCCAGAAATACTATTTTACAGGCTTAATGTAATCCTCGTGTTTCTTCACTCAAGTATAAAATATATTAAAAAGAAGAAGCAGACAATTTCAGATTTTGTAGGAAGTGGAGATTCGAATGATAAAAGTAATGAAACTAACGACAATGAACATCGGAAGTCACTACCAACGGTGCCCGATCTCGTTGATAAAACAGGTAATCAGAGACGCACTTTTGAGAACATTTTTCATTTGCACAAGCAAATCAGATCGATGATGCGGATAAGCAATACAGGTGGGTATGTTTTTATACCCGTGATGACTGCTGACGGTATGGCTGTTTGCGTTTTAATGATTTGTGCCATCATAAAAATATTTAATTATATGGATAAAGCAAAGTCTTTAGGAATGGAGAGCATTTCAGATGATAAGGCAATAAGAAAGCTTGTGATGTACGCAGAGGCTGCGGAACGATTTTGAGCCAGGGTGGGACAACCACCTTAATGGGGGGGGGGTAATTCGTAAAGAGGAATTTGTGATGTTTCACTGACCATATGTAATTGCAATTCTAACCAAAATTATAATTCTATTTTTTTCAAGTTTTTAAGTTTCAAAACCCTAGATTGCTTCTAATTCATTAAAATGCAAAATATTAAGTAATTTGGCAACAATTGGCTATATTTCCAATAATATTTAATGTACGAAGAATCAAATTAAAGCTTGCATTATAGATTTTGTAATATAACCCATCTATTTGTATAATTTGTATGCATTCAAAAAGGTGCGCGCTGGCTGTTGCCAGGATGTTGCTCTATGATCACAAAGAATAATATGGTTTCTTTAAGCATATTTTTGGTGTCATCAAATAATTAATTGAAATTGAAACGACAAAATCCAACCTCACAAACACTTTAAAAAAAACTGAAGATACCCACTTGTACAGAAAGATTTCACTAACAAAGTTGGGAAGAAAAAAATCGTCGAAATCGGGCCACATGTGTAGAGGGCCCTTAAAGTTAAAACTTTTTACTTTCAAAACTAAGGGAAAAATGGATTTTTTTCGTAATTCAATTCGTTTTATTGAATTTCTGAAGCATTTTAGTTGTATATTAAATGTATTTCCATAAATTTCATCCCAAAAACATTTTATTTTTTTAGGAACTAAAGGCTATCAGTGTAAAAATTAGGTTTAGAAATTCAAAAAAGGTGCAAAGTCAGCGAAAATTGAAAGTGACTGCTTAAATAATTTCACTGATAATACAAACTAGGGCCGAATTTCAAATTTCCGACTTTCAATACTAAAATTTTACACAAACTGATTAAATGATTATGCTATTTTATGAAAACTGCTAAATTCTAGGGTGGGATTTCCCCCCCTGTGACTGGCTCTGGGTGGGATAAATCCCACCCGTCCCCCCCGGTTCCGCAGCCCCTGGATGTACGGTTACATTTTCGTTTTTGGGGGAATTGTGGGAAGTATCACAGGACTCATTTTGTTCTTTAGTAATCATGCGTCAAAGTCTTTGGTTTATTCGGGAAAGTATATAAAGTTTTGGAGGAATTGTCAGTATTTGCCCAAGATTTTTCAGAAACAGGCAAAGTCCATGAGTGTAATTGAGTATACTTTTGGGCCGTTCTTTAGAGTGAAGAAGGATTTGGGATTAGAAATTATTCATCAGACTATAGATTTAATTGTTTCTTTGCTAGTTGGCTCATCGTAGCCTGAGTTATTATAATTTGTGAAAATGGTTAAACAATTTAATTGACAATAAATTATAGAGTTGAATAAGATACAAAGTTAAATGTTTCTTTCCCTCATAACCAATTTATGTGGCATTGGCATCGCAATGATATTAGATTCTTGCTGTTCCGTTGTCGGTGTTGGGGAATTTGGATCCGGTGTGACAGTAAAAGCTTGAAAAATTCCTGTGATAAACAAGAATAGCTCATCCCTCGCCAAGCTTTCCCCCAAACACGCACGCTTTCCATACGAAAATGGAAGCAATGCTTCATGTCGTATAACTTCATTATTCTCACTGAGAAATCTTTCAGGCTTAAAAACTTCTGGATCACCCCAAATTTCAGGATCATGATGAATCCCATGAAGATAACCAATAATCCATGTATTTTTCGGGATTTGATATTCGCCAAGTGTGACATTTACTAAAGCTTTGTGAATTAGTCCAGTGGGAACAAGAGAAGAAAAACGGAGCATTTCCTGGATTGTGGCTTCCATGTACGGCATATTTTTCCGATCTTCTAAAGTCACCATTCGGGTACCAATCACACGGTCTATTTCCTCCTGTACCTTTTTCTGTTTTTCAGGGAAAATGGATAAATATAAAAGCGTGTATGAAAGGCTGGTACTGGTTGTTTCAATGCCAGCGACAAACAAATCAAGCAAAGTGGCTATTAAGGTTTCCTCTACAATCAATAAAGTTTTAATTAGCCTGGATTGGAAAGAATTCAGTTTGAAAATGCAAACAAGATGGATTTTTTAGAGTTATATTTTACCTCCACGCTTTTTATAGAAGCTGGACTCAGGATCCGATGTTCTTCGTATTTCATTGATAAACACGTCAGTAAAATGTTCCGGTTCTCCGCCATCATATTTCTCGAGCCTTTCTTGTGCAAACTTTTTCAAAAAGTCGTATGACAAAGGCATACATTTCATGTATTCCTCCCACCCAGACATTTTTGGAAAGTAGTCCTTTAGCCAAGGAATGAAGAACGCTAGCCCCCGAAATTCTAGACTCCTGAAAATAAATTTATTTCAAGGTGTTAGTATGTCAGTTAAAAATAGTAATGATTCGAATTTTTCGGCTTACTTATGAATGCTCCTGACAATTTCATGTAAAATGGGATCCTCATGCGAGTACCTCTGTCCAGCAACAATAGACCATAATGAATTCAGTACTGCCACATTGAATCTGGTTTGCGTTGAAATTGGGGTGCCGGTATCTCTTTTAAATCCTTGAATTAATTCAGTTACTTCATCCATTACCAAGTTTTCCATTGACCTCTTTCCGAAACCAAAGTCCCTCAAATGCCTCAAAGCAAAACGACGTTGTTCGGACCATTCCTGGCCATCTTGGAAAAGGATTCCGCGGATTACTCCACCCGTTCTTGCTGCAGCGCCGTGAAGTTTAGGTCTTCCACAGATTTGTAGATTACTCCAGGCTTCACGTATCAGTTTATGATCTGTGACGATTATGGCTCTAAAATAGAGATGATTAATAAGCACTTCAAAAGCGTGAATATGAAAATTAAGCTTGAGCACACTTATGCTTACGGATAAGGTCCAATTTGGATTGAAAACGCGTTTCCATATTTTCTCCGTAATTCGTCGTACAAAAACCTTCTGGGTAATTTACGAACCCGTGAATGCCACGTCAGTTGTGGTAGATTTCCCACATATGGAAATATGAAAGGTCCTAAAATTTCGGGGAAGAGTACATTAATTCGTTAAAAAATACTAAGATTTGTGTAAATTCGTGTTTACTAAAACGTGCATGGTTAGTTAAAATTGACCTTTGGGATAATTTCTGGGACGGCTATTGGTCATCATAGTCCATATAACAAGTAGCGTTACCACTACCAATATTAATTCTGCTAAAACCATTTTGTTGAACACTAGTCACTAATCACAGAAACTTGAGCGAAATTAAATTATGAGATAGGAATCTTGAAGTTAAGTTGTAAGACTTCTACGCTGCTTACTTAAACTAAAAAGTTTATTTAAAACTCATGATGAAAAGATTATTCCCTTGTCAAATACTTAAACTAGACTTAATTAACCAATTAGTTATTTAAGCAATGACTTAATTAGTGCAAAATACTAGCGTAGATTAATTCATTGTGTGGAATAGAGAACTAAAACTAGAATTAATAAAAATCTTGGGCCTTCGTTTATTTATGCGCAAATAAAATATGCTGTTTTAAAGCAGGTTTTAATGTTAAATGACAGAAGATAAAAATGGACACGATTTTGGAAGTTTGTTTAAATACTCTCGTTTAATTTGATAAGGGAATAATGAGTAGGTATGTGTGATAATTAACAAGCGAGATTTTTACTTTTCGTAAGTTATAAAATATACACAAATACATACTATATGCATAAATATTGATATTGACGAACCAATACTATTGAGGCAGTGATTGAGATAATGGGATTTAATTCGCTGTTTCAGACGCATACAGCCTGAAAAACAATTTCAATGCCCTGTGTGGTGTGTTGAATTGGAACGATTGCTTAAAATATTCCTGATTGCTGACCAATAAACAGGTTAAAATACTTCCAATAAAACATAATGAAACTTTATTTTTAAAACATTTGTTTTCGTTAGTAAAAAAGTGATTTCAGTAAACTTGAATCTCTAATTTTTAAAATATTGCTGAAAAATCCGTGCGCGGGGAGATAGTCAAAAATTTGTTGGCAAAAATACATCTGGACAAAAGACATTTTAGTCAAAAAAAGTGGACAAATGAAAAAGAGCATTTTGGTCAAAAACTTTGTGGACGAAAAAAAGAGCATTTTGGCCAAAAAATTAATGGACGAATAAAAATTTAATTTGCCTAAAAAGTCTTTTGCTTACTTTTTTTTGTTAATCTCTCCTAAGACCGAAACCAAATATGCAATTATGCTTAGATTTTAAATACTCATTTTCATGTTAAACGTGTAGTCCCCAAGCGTCGAATTCACAAGACGAACTTAATCTAGTATGTAAAATCAAGGAGCTCCGATCTTTGATAATTAATGACGAAGCGAATGTGGATTCCAAAAGCGACTCAAACAGTCGTTCCACGAAACCTGACCAATTTAAACCTTATTTAAGTGGACAATTTAGTTTGTTTTATAAGTTTAACTTTGGGTAAAATATGTCCATGATTGTACATTTTATACATGTTTTGTATTGGTTGTCCAAAATAATTCCGTACAATAATTTATACTCTAATTTTCGAAAATTACTGTTAATGAAAGCGATTTTGGGAGTGAGTGCTATGATTATTTCTTGAAGACAACTGGGAATTGAATTAATGTTGTTAAAAAAGTCAACATCCTGACAGAAAAATGATAATTTGTCAAACATATCATTTGTCCATAATGTAAATTGTCCAAAATGCTTTTTGGTCAGTTTAGTTTGCCAAAAATTTCCTTTGCCTACTATTAAATTGGCCAGAAAAACCATTTGCCTTAAATGCTTTTTGGCCAGTTTAATTTGGCTAAAAAGTCATTTGCCTACTTCTTTTTTGTCAATCCCCCCTAAGACCGAAAAATCATCACAATTGAAAAAATAAGTAGCTTATAATCTACAGCGAAATTAGATCCAGTTGAGCGAGGAATATAATCTCTTCTTGAACAGAATGGAGACGGCCCATTTTCGATTGACTTCTTGATGTTTGGATACTCAATTATATGATTCTGCAATTGTATACAAAGAAAGCAATATAAAATGTCCTTTTTTGGTTAGGCCAGCTTGATAAATAAAGTTAAATAGGAAAAATCAAAAGCATCATAAAAAGAGTTATCTTACATCCAAAACTACACGTTTCGAACCCGGCTTCGAGCAGAATTGATAATGCTTTCCATGTTTCCAGAAAATTTCTAATTTCCGTCCCATTTCATCAGACCATTTCACTTGTTCCAGGTACTCCCCCACAGATTTCCCTATCAGCTTAGTTGGCTTTGTTATATTCAAGTGATTGAAAATGCTTTCAAAACTGCCCACGTCCATAGTATCGTCCCCGAGGTCCTTCTCGTCACTGATTAATTAATTTTCCCAAATTCACACATCAAAATTCAGGCAAGATAAATTTGTGACAAGCGAACAATAAATTACTTACATAGACTCTAAATTTGGTTGGTATGGCATTTTCAAAGCTCTGAGTACCCTTTCACCCTCAACCTCATCAATATTTAGTCCTTTAAAAAAGTTATGATATTCCTGCTGACTCGTACACTGTAACAAGGGAACTCTCGGGTAGTAGAAAAAGAAGATTTGACACATTTCTTGGTCTGTAGCTAAACCGCCCTGTTCATAAAATTATATAATTGTAAATAAAATCCTCCCAACTTTTCTTTCAGTTCAATATATATATATTTTTTAAATTAGCTTACAATGACATATTTATTTTTAGTATGATATTCACATTCAGTAATGAGCTCATCTCCGGGAAGAATAGTCACCTCTTGTTTAAGCTTTCTAGGAACTTGGTAGTTGAAGTCATAAAAATTGTCTTCAGCAACTAGTGGGAGCTCGTTTCCATCACGAAAGTGTCGAAGTCGTATCCGCTTTCCACTAAGATGCATATGTACTATTGCACTGGTAATATTAATCCCAGTTGGGGGTAGGGTCTGAATTCAAATTATTATTAGATTATCAAGTTTCTACAGTGAAATGGCTTACAAAGCTGTAAACGAATATAGAATACCTTTGATGTACATTCACCACCACAAAATCCATGAATCATGAATTGGTTTTGGTTGGGAGGAATTAATAAAAATGGATTATGATGCTGACCCACTTGTATGGTACCTCCATCGTACTCTCTTGGCTTGTCCGTGTAAAATAACCGTAACCCGGAAGAGTCCGTTGCTATATATAGTTATAAAAATGTTATAAAACTCATTTGGATTATTTTTTTTCATGCTGTTTTCGGTATTTTTCGAATTTAGTTTTAAAATTACTAATGCGATGAGTTGGATTTTCATAATGCATTTCCAACATGAAATAAGTTGCTCCACCATGCATTTCTCCCAGTGGACTTCCGACGTGCTCGGGAAGCATCTCTCCTGTGTACATTTATTAATTTGTAAAAGATCAGGAATCAGGGCAACTTTCATAACCATAGCATTTAGCAAATTATATTATTTACCTTCTGATCCAACAACCCAAACTAAAGAAAAGGCAATACAATTTTTGCCCCACTGTGGAGGCATATTAGCAGTATAACATGGACCACCAGGATGAGCATCAGCATATTTATCGAAACTTGGAATCTCTTTAGATGGTACGCTGCATTCAAACAATATCATGTGATGAACAATATCCTTATTTCCTTCTTGGAAGCTAGGTTTCCACTGAAAATTTAGGAATGAAATGTCAAAAACTTGAACAGAAACAGAAACGTGAATGGATTTTGTTAATTTACGCCAATCATGTGATGCTTTTTCTGCAAGTCAGTAAATTTCATAACTTTGCAGAAGTAGTGAGTATCCTTAAAGTCAATTGGTACCTGTTCGTGAAACATAAGTTAACTAATTGTATGAACTTATTGAATTATATTGAAAGTTTAAAATTTCTCGAAATTGCTTTCACTCACATCATTTACTGTCATGTCAAATGATTTCACTCCTGGAAACATTTTCGGATTTTCATCGGGAAAAAGAGGAAATTCGGCTCTAGTGAAATATCAACTGTAATGTACTAGCAAATAAATATTTATACTGAAGTGTTAAAATAGTCGTGCATTACCCTTCTGTTATCAAAACGCTTTTAACTCCACGATTGGTATTATGATAGCGTCCCCGGAAATTTCCGTGTATAATTTCCGGCTTCGTATTGCTATACGCCCAAATAAGCCTCATTGTGTCGTTCTAAATTAAATTTACTAAACATTTGAATATACCCACAAATTACAATCTTAACCATAATAGAATATTTTACTGCTTAACTGTAATTCTGAAATCCTGCGGGTCACAAGTATCCCACAGTCGTCTGAACTGCACTGTTGTCCAGCCATTATGCTCGATAATATGATCTAAAACAAAATCCTGTGAGCTAGTATCTTCATACGGTGGACCATTCTCATAACCGTGGAAGTCCTGTAAATTAAAAATCAATCATGGCCTAAATACTTCTATGTTTGATTTTTCATATGGATTTTTTTGTACTTTACCTACCTTAATATTAGGTTTTCCATTAGAATCCAGCCAAGCTATCGCCATATCTCCATCAATCATTCCACCATTTGGTGAAAATCCAACGCCCACATAGCCAGTAGCCTTTGCTGCTACCGACATGATAAGCCATCGCTGCCCATCAGCGTCTGGCTGAGTGCTTGTCCAACGAAATTTGATGCCAGATTCTTTCTCCAAATTTAGTTCGTTAGACAACCGAAGCTGAGAGGGGCTCAAATTGAAAGCGTTCCCATTCTCAAAGGCCCACAATAGCAGGAAAGAAAACAATAGGTATCTCTGTAAAGTCGTCATTTTCAATGATTGTTCGTAGGAGAACAAGAAACAACTGAAAAATATAAAGGCAAATGCCACCACTCTTTGTGACAAGTTCAATATTGCTAATTTTAAGTTTATGAAATTATTGTAAATAGAGTGGTAATCAAATAAATAAACTTGCTGAAATAATATGACTTATGATAATGATCGCTATTGTTAAAACTTATGAAAAGTGCTATGGAATAATGCATGATATGTCTACGAGCTTTCTAAATTAATTGATAAATAGTGACTCCATCATGCCCTTGGGGATCGATCTAGGCGAGTGAAATCCAGTACGTTTATAAATTGTTAACAGACAGACAAACAGCCATGCTCATAATTACAATCTTTGAGATGTTTAGCTTCAGCTACATTAGTAAATACGATACAATTCCTTAGGTCAGGAACAACTCATATCATAATATAAGTAAGATTTAGTATATCGTATAGAAAAACAATTTTTATCTGGTATGAAAATGAAAGTGCATGCGTTTTCACATTGGTATTTACAGAAAATATCGTTTTAGTTCATTGACTTAGATTTGTGTTTGGGTCAAAGAAAAAACAGGAATTAGAAAGGATCATGCATCACTTTCATATAATGTAAAGTTATATTGATGATGCTCCAAAGATTCATAAACGTGCTTTGGCCTTTTCCTCAGTCCAGCTTATATCACGTAAATATTGGTGTAGCATTCATTGAGTTTACTAAACATTGTACACTTGAGTTTAATATTAAGCTATACAGTATCGCTTCGTTTCACGTAAACGATTAGTTTGCAAACTCTCCAGTTTTTCCATAGATAAGTACGTTTACATTCTTATCATTCTAAGATGTTACTATGTCACTGATTAATGTTGAAATACGTCAAGTTAAAAGATAAATTTATTGTTCTTTGAGATAAAACAAGTCCTTATACAAGATACAAATATTGAACCTAGTAAAACTTGAATGAAGCTGAAACTTTAAAAAGCTAATTAATAAAATACTTGTGAAAAACGATCACTAATGAAAAGATAAGTAGCTTATTGACTGCATCAAAATTGGATCCAGTTGAGCGAAGAATGTAATCTCTTCTTGAACAGTATGGAGACGGCCCCTTTTCGATTGTCTTCTTGATGTTCGGATACATAATTTCATGGTTCTAGAAGAATAAGAAACAATATAAGTATTCAGAGTTTTATATCGAGTCAGCTAACGTAACTTTCATAATCGAAGCTAAAGGCATTTTTTACTAAAATCAATTATCTTACATCCAAAATTACACGCTTTAGGCCCGGCTTTGAACAGAACTGGTATTGTTTTCCATGTTTCCAAAAATCTTCCAATTTTTTCCCCATTGTATCTGTCCATCTTAGTTCTTCCAGGTAATCCCCCACTGATTTACCTTTGAAGCTACTTGGTTTAGAGATGTTCATGTGATTAAAAACGCTTTTAAAACTAATTCCCGCTTCGATAGCCTCCAGTTCCTTAGCATCATCTCCAAGGTCCGTGTCCCTGTCTTCACTGATAAGTAAAACAAAAAAAATACATAAGACATATAATCATTATTGAATATATATAATTACTAATTACAAAGTACCAACTTGAAATTATATTATTACTTACACTGGCTGTAAATGTGGTGCGTACGGCATGTTCAATGCTTTGAGTACCCTTTTCCCTTCAACCTCATCAATATTTAGACCTTTAAAAAAGTCATGGAATTCATACTGACTCGTACATTGTGACAAGGGGACCCTCGGGTAGTAGAAAAAGAAGATTTGGCACATTTCCTGGTTTGTTGCTAAGCCGCCCTGTGTAGAAAATGATACCATTTCAATTTCTCGTACATCCAACATTTCAACGTTTAAATTAAAACATGTACTTACAACGACATATTTATTGACATCTTTCGTACGATATTCACATTCAGTGATGAACTCATCCCCGGGAAGAATAGTAATCTCTTCTTTAAGCGTTCTGGGTACTTGGTAGTTGAAGTCATAATAATTGTCCTCAGCAATCAACGGAAGTTCGTTGCCATCACGGAAGTGACGAAGCCTTATCCTCTTTCCAGTTAGATGCAAATGTACCGCTGCATCAGTGACATTAATGCCAGTTGAGGGTATAACCTGAATTCAAATTGTTTCTGAATTATACAATTTTGCTATAGTTTATATGAAATGGTTTACGATAAAATAAAGCAAATAAAATACCTTTGAAGTACATTCTTTACCACAAACTCCATGAATTATAAAGTTTTCTTGATTGGGAGGAATGAGCAAAAATGGAGAATGCCGATAACCCATGAGCATGGTACCTCCATCATACTTTCTAAGCTTGTCAGTGTAAAAGAATCGTATTCCAGATGAGTCCGTTGCTGAAAATTAAGTTATTAAACCGTTAAAGCTTGGTGTAATTTTTTTCTGTCTTAGATAATTAGTATTTGAACAATTACTTATGCGATGAGTTGGATTTTCATAATGCATTTCCAGCATGAAGTAAGTCGCTCCTCCATGCATTTCTCCCAAAGGACTTCCGACGTGCTCGGGAAACATGGCCCCTGTGAAGTTAAAAAATGTAAAACATCTTGAGAATGTATTTTTAAACTATGAATTTTATTTAGAAGTATGGTTTATACCTTCTGCTCCAACAACCCAAACGAGATTAAAGCTAACACAATTTTTACCCCACTGAGGAGGCATGTTAGCAGTATAACAAGCGCCGCCAGAATGAGACTCGGCATATTCATCAAAAATGGGAATTTCATGAGACGGAACGCTGCATTCGAATACTATTATGTGATGCACAATATCTTGATTTCCGTTTGGAAATACAGGTTTCCACTGAAAATTTTGGAATAAAACGTGATAAAAAAAGATCAACGAAGTGATAGGTCAAGGAAACAACAATGATAGATGATGTTCTTACGCCAATCATATGATTCTTCTTCTTCACATCAGTGAATTTCAGAACTTTACAAAAATAATGAGTATCCTTGAAGTTGATTGGTACCTGTTTCAAACAATTTATAATTACGCCATAACATCTTTAAAATAAAACGATTTTTTCCTACTTCGCTTTCACTTACATTGTTCATTAACATGTCAAATGATTTTACTCCTGGAAACATCTCTGGGTGTTCGTCAGGAAAAATGGGCCTTGTAGCACTGAATAAAAATGAAAATTACTAACCCATAAATTAAAACTACAACCAATATTTTAATTGTCTCACATTACCCTTCTGTTATCACAACACTTTTAACTCCACGATTGGTTCCATGATGGCGTCCCATGAAGTTCCCGTTAATCATTTCCGGCTTCACATTGCTATACGCCCAAATTAGTCTTATTGTGTCGTTCTATGAGTTGAAATTAGGTATTTTAATAAAAGTACATGTACATTCATGGACGTCAAAACCTTGATCTGTGGAGGGTGTTTTACTGACCGTAATTTTGAAATCTTGTGGATCACAAGTATCCCAAAGTCGTCTGAACTGCACTGTTGTCCAGCCATTTCTTTCGTTTATATGATCTAAAATATAGTCCTGCGAACTACTATCTTCATATGGAGGACCATTCTCAAAACCATGGAAGTCCTAAAATAATGGTAATCAATCATGTCATCTAATTTTGACAACTTTGTTTGAGATTTGCATACCTTTATATTAGGATTTCTATCAGAATCCAGCCAAGCAATCGCCATATCTCCATCAATCATGCCTCCATTTGGTGAAAATCCAACTCCCACATAGCCAGTAGCTTTTGCTGCCACCGACATAATAAGCCATCGCTGTCCATCAACGTCGGGCTCAGTGTTTGTCCAACGAAACTTTATCCCTGAATCTTTCTCCAAATTTAGTTCGTTAGACCACTGAACCTGAGAAGGGCTCGAAAAGGCGTTGCTAGACCCAATTAAAAATAGAAGCAAGAAAGAAAACAACAGATATCTCTGTAAAGTCGACATCTTGATCGTCCAAATTGAGTGACTGTTCTAAAAAGAACAAAAACGAATACTGAGAAGCAGTCGGTTGATTACCACCATGCTTTATAAACAATTTAATGAAAAGTTAATCACATCACGGACAGCTTTGTGACTTTTACATAGAAATAATTAGTATGTTTATCAAATAAATTTATACATACTATGCATTTTCTTGTATCAGTAAAAACTCAGAATGCATACTCATATATTCTTAACAAAATTTCTTATGAAATAAATAGTTTTTCATCTTGATGGAAAGTGCATGCGTTTTGTTTGATATTAATGCGTACAAAAAATGCTGGGGTCGAAGAACAAACAGATGAATTAGAAAGGATAACCTTCAACAAATACAAAGTTGTTTTAGTGACTACGTTTCAATCATACCCATAGAATAAAAATATATAACTTAGAAGCGACATGAAGCCTATTCCCCAGCTTATATGGCATGTAAACTCTGATGTAGCATTATAACTTAGAGACCAATAATTTGAATACTCAACTTGAATTTTTTTCATGAAATCCTTCGGATCAAAACATGTGATCTGTTGTGAGCA
>JAQIWN010001088.1:0-23345 GCA_034699025.1 Entomobrya cf. arborea Gr-Col-00668
ATAAACCCTTGTCTCCAAGAGTCTGGAACGCAGCCAGTTTCATAAGATGAGTTAAGAATGTGGCTGATAATGTAACATAATTCCAATGAGCACTCACGTAGTATCACAGATGGAATAGACTGAGGTGACGTGCTTTTTTTTATTTTGAGTTTGTTGAGTTGGGTGAAAACCTGTTCCATAGATACTTTAATTGGTTCATTTGACGGAGGAAGAAAACTTGGCAAAGATGTGCGGATCAATGGATTGTTAGTTGAGGTTATGGATGAAAAATGGTGATTGATGGCATTGATTATCTCGATGTCGCTCATGTCTCCAAATCCTTCGATTAACTTAACACAATTAATAACTGATTTGTGAGAACCATTTAAGATATTTTTTACGCAATTATACCATCCACGATCACCAATTTTGCCTAACTTATCACTCATACTATTGCGAAATTGCAATTTAGCAGATCGTATTAGCTTTCGCAGTCTCTTGTCCTCGGTTTTCCATTCAATGTTGTTTTTTGAGAACAATTTTCGTTTCCTACGAGCAGAATTGTGGATTTCATGAGTCACCCACGGTTTATCATTATCATAAATGATTTTTTCTTTGATTGGAAAGCAGATATTTATATAGTGGTGCATGGTGTTGTGGAATACTATATCTTTGATGTTAGTGGACTTCGAATTCAGAACTTCTTCCCAAGTTTCAGCGTGAAGATAAGATCTTAACTGGTTATATCCAGTAGTTGTAAATGGGCGTTGTAACACAGATATTTTCTTTCTGGGTCGGAATATTTTAAATGACTCCACGGGTTGCAAATGAATGGCCATATGAAGGCTTTTCCCAAGTGGAGGAAGCCGTAATGGCTTTAGATAAAATTTAGTATGTATACTAGTAGTCACAAGTAAGACTAGTGAGAAGGCAGTTTTCCTTCTTGGGTTAAAACAAGATTATAATGTTATGGCCATGTTGGTTTAAGTCTCTCCTTTGGTTGGAGAAAGACGAAAATCCCAAGCAGCAGTAATCGTAATAATATTATTAAGATAGGTAGGTATACAGATAAAATGGAAAAGAGCTGTGCTTCCTTGTGTGCTATTTGAAGCTGCTGTTCTTTTTCAGATGGAGTGAAAGCAAGAGATACACTTTGTCTCTCTCAAGGGTGTTGTTCGCTCTTCTCCTAAAGCTTATTTTACATTTTAATGGGTAACTCTATATTGTCCAATTAGCAAGATAAATAGAGTGTTAAAGTATTTTATGGCTGGACATGCAAGTGCTCTAGAGGAGTAAGTATCTGTCTCTCATTCTCACAGCTATTCTCTCTCTCTCTGCCACCATCACCATTTCTATTGCTGCTGGTGGTGTGGTGCTCTGGCGCTGACACTCTTGCCTTTCTTCTAGTCCAGCTTTTTTTTCTCTACTTGCCTGCGCATCCTACAGCTTTTGAGCTGGTTTGTTTTTGTGAAAGTATTTTTTAGTAAAGCAAACAGGGAAAGCCAAACCAAATGAAACCAGTAAGCAAACTGAAGAGAGAGAGAGAGAGAGAGAGAGAGACAAGGGCAGTGTGAGGATGAGGAAAGATGTGAACCAACAACAATAAAGCCATAAACCACCACCACACCAACAAACACAGCAGCATCTCTAAAGAAAACATGTTACATGAAAACATACATACATGCATGCATGCTTCTCTTAGAGTGTGTCTATCTGTCTACACGCTTTTTTTTAGGTATAATATGAAGAGAGAGAATGGGAGGGAGTCAAAAGTGAGAAAAGATGTTTTTTCTGCGTGTATTTGTGTGTGTTAAGGCAATTTACTTGCATCCTTCCACCGCCAACACTGCTGTCATTACAGACACATTACTACAAAAGAGTGAAAGTTCAACGTGCTTGCTGAAATGCAATGCATTGTTGTATGCGTGTATGTCTGTGTACTAAAGTACATGTCAATGAGGGCTAGAGAGACATACTCAAAACCCCAACAGTAGCACTACCACTGGTAGTGGTGGAGGTGGTGGCGGCTGTGATGGTGTTTTTTAGTCAAGTCAACTCAAGTCAGTCAGTCAGTCAGCAGAGGAGTCGGCTGGTAGGAGTAAAAAGCGGACACATAAAAAAAGAGTCAAGTCAATATACTGCATCTTATTCATGCAAGGTAGCTAGGTACAATGCCATGTCATTATGGTATGGTGGTTGGTACTCGTGAATTTTTTTTCTAGTAATTTAGCCTATCTTCATAAATGTTTATTGGTAGAGGGCGACATGAATACAAACAACATGGATGATTATGACGATGATGATGTGAGTTGAATAGGTTTCTTTCAGTGCCGACCATATTATCAACATCAACATCATCATTGGCATGTCGTGCAAAGTGCACAAAATAGCATATTTGAAGTCAAACACCCTTTTTCACATCTTTTAAATGAAAAAGGCGAAGAAAAAAAAATCCGGTGCCCTAAATTCACTATCAAATCAAATCCAGTCAAGTCAAATCGGTTTGAAAAGATTTTTATGAAGTGCTCTCGTGTTAAAAAAAAAAGGAGAAAAGGGAGAAGGCTACTTACTTACGACGAGCAAGTGAAAAAAGGTAAGGTAGTTTTTTTTTGGTTGGGAATGAATGGGAAGATGGTTCAGTTTAGTTCAAATGTTCATTGTTATGATCACATGTACTCTCTGGTCTGCTCACTTGCCTTTCCTAATCCACATACCTTACACAGAGATTATTATTGGATCTCTCTTTCTTACGACGACTCGGATACTGAAACTTCCTTTTTTTTTTAAAAAAAAAAAGGTGATGATGTGATGGGGATAGTAGCTCGTTCGTTTTTTTTGTGAGAAAAGGAAGAAAATGTATAGAAGGCTGGGGTACAGCAGTGGCAGACACGGTTTAAGGTTACAACTATTATTATTTTTATTTTTATTACTCGACCATTACGCCTGTTCAAAATGTTCTACACATTTTGTCCTTTTTTTCTCTCTTTTGGTCGGTTTGCTGCGTGCCTTATGCCATGGTCATGTTACATAATGGTATAGTATGGTATGCTATGGTCTGTAAGAGATAACGGCTTGAAAGAGTGGGAACACATAAAAGGGTTAAATTTGTTGAAAAGTGGAAGATTGTCACAGGGACTCGGATTATTTTTTTTCTGTTATGATGGTACCGATAAGGTGGATGATGATGATAATCGTAAAGCTTGTACACTAAATTATTATTGAAAAAAGAGTTATCTGACTTACATGCGTGCCTAATGATCCTGGACGGATAACGGAATGCTGGAGCTTGGAATGAACCATTAGAGTGGTGTAGGTGGAACACGTGAATTTGCACTTTCGACAGCGAAAGTTTCTCTTTTGACGGTAGTTGTTGTTATTGTTAGAATGGTAGTGTTCCAAGGTGTTGGAAGATTCTGTTGTCAAGTGACTACCACCCATCATCAGACCACGTCTCTTGATTGCTTTGGAGATAACCTTGAAAACAACTCGTTTTCCTTTGTGTTCTTGCCTTATGTGAGATATACAGGCATCCCGGGTTTTAAACCTGGCGTGACAACAGGTGCAACGAAAATGAGAGATTTTAGACAGTTTTCTGGAGGCAATCTCACCTCCACCCCCGAAACCTGACGGAGAATACCCGTCATCGTCCTCCTCTGGATCTTCATGTGGCAGCTGTCGTTTTCTTGTTGTTAAATCAGCGGCTCCATTGGCATCCTCCTCCATATCCTGCTCTGACTTTTCATCATCATCATCTTCTTCTTGGTTTCGAACATCTTGTGCTTTTGCAGAACTTAAAGCAAGATACAAGCTGCTGTTTGCAGTGCCTCCATTCAAAAGTGGTAATGAGGAGAGAAGCCCTCCTCCCATATCTCCGGCGGAGTCAGTGTCTGGGAGTAGTCCATACTGACAGGAGGAGGACGCTGCAGCAGCTGCTGCTGCGGCGGCAGCAGATGGTGTGAAAAATGGAGCTAACACACCGGACATTTGGTGTCCGATGAGATGTTGCTGAAATGCGTCTGGCTGCTGGAATGTATGGAAGCACATTGAACATTGGAAAGGACCTTTGGCATCTGGAGTGTTAACTGGATTTTGACTTGTTACGGAGTTGGCAAGCCCTGTATGTGTCCTTTCGTGGGCATACAGGTATACCAAAAGTTGGGTGGTGAAGGGGCAGTAGGAGCAACGGTACAACTTGTTGGTTCCTCCCTCCATCTTTTGGAAGAGCATTGCAAGGGGATCTACCATAAGACCGGGTGATCCCTCTGGGAAGGTGGCGGCCAGGGGATCGGCTCCTAATACTCCATGAGTGCCGTGCTCTTTTATTAAGTGGGATCTCATCACTTCCGTATCTCCACTGGTGAAACCGCAGAGTGCGCATTTATTCCCTTCTTTGCTCGAGCCTTGCTTCGAATTACTACCACCTCCACTGCTACTTTTTCCTCCTGAAATGCTTCCTCCGCCACCAGTGCTTTTGGAACTGGCACCATTGCTGCTACCACTCTTTGACATTTTTGGAGAACGACGTTGTAAGTTTAATGATTTCTCTATTGCCTTCCATTTTTCTCGTCCTTCTTGCCCGTGATCAGATTGGAGATGGCTCTTGAGCCATTTGGAACTCCTGAATCTCCTTCCACAAAGTGGACAAACCTCAGAAAAGTGGTTAAAGTAACGTTCATTCTGTTCTTTTGGCAGGAGAGATGGTGACATGTCTCCTTGACCTCCAAGTGGTGACCCTGTGTCCCGTCCTCCTGCAGGTCCAGTTGCTAGATTCAAGATTGGCGGAGTGACAATCGGGAAATTGACTAGAGGTTGTGAAGTGGGCCCGGGTGTTGATGGGTTTGGTGGTGAAGGTCCATCTTCAATAATGCCGTGAGTGTTTTGCTTGTGAACTTTGAGAAAGTACTTGGAGCATAGCTCCTTGTTGCAAATGTCACAAGTAACCCCACCAAGGCCGGTACTACTCTCAATGCTAATCCCATGCATTTTCAACATGTGAGTTCTCATGAAGTACTTGTTACAAAGCTCCTTATGACAAATGGTGCAATAACTTCTGCTCAACGAGGGACTTGGCCGTTTTACTCCACCACTGTTTGCTAAACTCGCACTACCACCGCCAGCTTCTGTTTTAATCGGATTCCCACTTCCGGCGCTCCCTTTAGGACCTGGTGTTAAAAATGTAGGACTACCCATAAAGTTTGCTGCAGAATCATTCATTCCACTTGCATCCATTCTGTCCTTTTGACTGTTGCTGGAGCCACTGCTTCCAGATGCCGACCCTGTCTCATTCATCTTTTTCCCTGCACTACTAGTAATCTCACCCAAAGAAGGGGACTCCACTTTCACTCGGATAGCTCCCCCACCACCACCTTGGCTAGACTCTTGTAAAGACATAGGACCTCCAACTGCACTGGAAGTATGGTAATGTTGAATATGTTGCTGGAGAAAGTAGCTCGAGTAAAACTCTTTGGAGCAGATCGGGCACACCAAAGATGATGAACCCAGGGCTGCTGCTGCTGCTGACTGGCCAGCATACTGAGACGCTGCTGTTGGTGATGTACTGACATTTGCCAGTGGAGGACTCCAAGCGACTGCAGATGTGGATACCCGATTCAGCTCCATAATCATGGTTTGTAGACGGCGTAAGTCATCAGAGTCAGAAGTGGCCTCTCCTCTGTTTTCATTCTCCACAGCTTGTGAGGAGGATTTGTTGTTGTTGGCTGACTCAGATTTTCCCTCCGCTTCTACATCAGAGTCGAAACCTTGATCTGTGTCACCCTCGTTTTCTTCTCTTCCGTTGGAGGATTTCCCACCACCGCCTCCACCTCCGCCACCACTACCACCAGCAGCTTGCGTGAAAATTGAAGCTGCTTCTGACATGAGTTTACTTGTCAGAGGATCTGATGACTCTGGCTCTGACTCCGGGTGAAAATAAGACTTATGCATGCGGAGAAGGTAGATGTTTTGGAAGGAGCGGTTACAAATATTACACTCGTAGTCCATTTCCGTTGTATTCCCATTGCTGTCAAGAACTGCCGACTCGGTGGTGGTGGCGGCTTGATCGTCAAATGCTTGAGGAGGGATTGGTTGGAAGGAGAGCAAAAATGGTGGGAATGCCGACTGCAACAAAAGCCTATGCTTCTTGATAATATGACTGCGGAGAAGTTGCTGGCTTGGAAACTCACGGAAACAAAACTGACAGGTATTCTCTGCATTGACGCTTGTTCCCAGTTGTTGCGGCTTCAATTCCAAGGAAGACAGTTTGAAAGATGAATTCTCGCCAAGATTTTCTGGGCTTCGGAGTAATCTGGCATTCTCCCCAGCAGCCAACAGCTCAGATTGGAAACTGTGCAGAGAGTTGGCGGGAGCGTTGGACTCATCAGAATGGCCCAATGCATCGTTGTCCTCCCTTTGTCCACTTTCCCCCTGAACCCCTCCACCACCACTTTCCTCCAAATGTTTTGTTACCAAGTCTAATCCCAAAGTCTCCAAACCGATTTCACGGAGTGTTGGAAGGCCTGGCATAGAGGAACCGTCTTCTTGGGATGATCTTTTAACTCCGTCACTCATCCCGTTAGTGAATCCTTGACGAGATGATTTACCGCTGTTACTACTCCCACTTCCACCACTTGACTTGCCACTTGTACTCTCGGCAGGCATGGGAATACCGTGTATCTTTGCCTTGTGTCTTTTGAGAAAGTACTTGTTACAAAACTCCTTTTGACAGAGCTCGCAAAATGACTCCCTTTGAATCTGACTAGCTGTGATGCTGCTGCTGTTGCTCCCGGGTTTTTCTCCACTACCCGTGGAAAACGCAGCGGTGAATGAGGATTCTGCTGCTGTTGCAGCTGAGGTAGAACTGGAAACACTTTTGAGAAGAGCTGCTGCTGCTGCAGCAGACGAGGATGGTGGAGAGGCAGCCGAGGTTGTAATCGGTTGTTGCTGTTGAGGTACACACTGTGAGAGTGGATTAGTGGTAGATGAGCTACCCAAAGGGTTCATTCCGAGAAATGATGAGGTTGATGGGGAGGAGGATATCGCTGCAGCGAGTATCTGATTGGAAGAGAGGGAGGAGGAAGATGGTAGTTCCGAGTAGACCCCGTGTTTGTTGGCTTTGTGTGTTTTCAAAAAGTACTTGTTGCAAAATTCCTTGTTGCACAAGTCACAGTATGCTTCAGGATTAAAAATTCTGTGGGGCGGCATTGAGCCGCTCACTGCTGACCCACCACCTTGTCCATTTTGATTTGACCCTGTTGACGAGGTGGAGTTGGGTGTTCCTGGCGGTGGATTCCCTTGACTTGAAATGTTCAGGTTTTGTGAGTGCGGCTGTTGTTGGAGATGTTGTTGGAAGTAGTTCCCACTTGCCGTGGGGAACAACGCAGCGAATGGACTGGAATTAGTGATTGAAAATAAGGGAGGGGAAAACTGACGCGAAATCGGGGGAGATGAGGAGGATCCTGGTACAACTCGGGAAAGAGGAGATGGTGAGCTTTTGGTCCCTTGTCCTGCAGCTTCAGTCTTGTCTGTTTCGATGGATGAATTGCTACCCGACGGCTGTACATTCAGACACGAAGTAAGAACGGATGACGACTGTGCATTCAACATGCCTTGTTGGTGGTGATGTTGGCCCCCGGAAGAGTCAGGCCCGTATTTTCCAGTAAGGTTTAATGGAAGCTGCTGTCGACGCGTTGCTTGCATCGCACCGCTCCTTTCCTCGTCATCATCAGACCTCTCCTGTTTGAGAGCGCCGGATAAGGATAACTCTCTCTCAGATGACAGCTCACCGGCCTCATCCCCTTCTGAACCAGTGCCAGCGCTTTCGGATAGAAGAGAGCCGTGCTCCCTCGCACCAAGGGACATTTCTGTGGCAGGGATTCGAACTGGACGTGATTGCTTTCTCCTCTTTTTACCCTTGGAATCCTCCATGCCTCCTCCTGCTCGGAAGTCCAGGGCTTGCTGGGATTCGGAATCAAAGGACCTGTGATGGTCCAATCCTCCGCCGCATGATGCTGCTGACCATGCACTGGGATTATCTCCTTGGAGAACATTACTGTGTTGAAGAATCTCATCGTTTCCACTTTCAAAACTACTGTTGCTGTCGACGCGACAAGTTTCCTCTTGTGGAGGGTTTTCAGAGTGAATTAATGTTGATGTAGCATGGAGCCCGCCTGTTGGCCCGCCATTTAGTGTAGCTGTTGTTGCCATCGCCAAATTGACCCACCTACATTAACTCTGATGGCCCGTGACCCAACTAGAGGTCGGATTGGGTCCAACAAAGAGTTTCGCTATATTTTGACAAAAGACACCAAAAAAATACACACACGTTCAACTCTCCATAATTCCTTTTCAAAACAAAGTGCACGAAACAACTTTTTATAAAGCAATCATCATGCATGCATGCAAAAAATGACATGCAATAATCAAACAATACACTATAACTCATGTCATGTCACTAAGTTTATCATGGATTATCAAAATACAAGCAGTGGCAAAAATCAATTAAAAGTTTTATTAAAAAGAAATGCTATTTGCTAAAGGAAAGTAATCAACAAATTAAAATTCCAAAAAACCTAATAAAAAATCACACGGGTATTCATCATCTTCATCATCCTTGCCTTCTTTGACATAATCTGCACAACGACCAGCATTTATTGTGGTAGTATCTGCCGTTAATTTAATCTTCAGCAACAAACACAACAACAATGACATTCTGTTGATTGATTGTTGAAATGTCTGAATAATATTCAAAAAGTCACTTTTTCTTCTTTGCACTTTAAAATCACATTTAAGTTTATAGTAATTAACACCAACAATTACTCATACGTTCATTATAAAAATTGTACTTCCAAAGCGGCTTTAAAAAAATTCATATAAACACAACAGCACGCACACAACGTTCACTTGATAAAGACTAGACCAGACTAGAGCGTAAAAACAGATTTACTGGGGCAATCTAAGGCATGTATTTGAGGCATAGGCCGAATAAGAAAACCAATACATTTTTTTTTGTCCTTCCACTTTCATTTCTCCTCCTGCAAGCAATTTGCATTTTAAAATATTTTTCTAATCGATTGTCCATGTAGAACATATATTGCACACAATCAACTTATACATATTGTTAAATTAGGTAGTTAGCTTATATTCTTCCAGCCAACTTTAATTAAAATATAGTTCATAATAGTCATATTATACGGCGTCTGCTGCCTCTCAAATATGCTTTCAGTGATACGCAGAAAAACAAGCTTTAAAAACAACACTCTCAACTCAACGTCAGAATTCTCAGAATAAAAGTGTAGCATGTAGAAGAAAAAAAAGTACAACAAGAAATATGCAATCTACACAATTTGTTACTCAGCTATAAATACATACATATTCTCACTCCCACACAATAACTATAACGCTGCTAATATGTAGTAAGAACACACGAGTGACTTTCAACGTTGCTTGGAAAACAGCGAAAGGCAAAAGAGCGAGAGCGAAAAGAAAAAAAAAACTCTTTCACTTTCCTCCTGTCTTTCTCTTTTTATATATTTTTTTCTTAAAGAAAGGCAGAATGATAATAATAACAGCACTGCCTACACACACACAAGCTCTAGCAAGCTAGTTCACCACCATCACCAGACCAGCACGCTTATAGCAAGTCCAAGACAAGAACATTCACAAGATTACAGTCTGATCTGCTGATAAAAAGCACACACACCGCACTGATGTTTTGTGCTGCTGTTTGTTTGACAGAGTTTTTTTTTTCTTCATGAAAAAAGAAAAATCAACGTGAGCTGCTGAACTGAGGAGCTTTTTAGAAAATGTGAACGTTCAACGTTCTTTTTTTTTCTTTCTTCGTTTCCTTCAACAACGATAGATATTTTATGTACTTTATGTAGATTCTTCACTCTCGTCTCTTATAACTTTGTTTTCTCGTTTGGCCATTATTCTTATTAAAAGCTATAGGCGCCTCTTGGTTTGCTTGCTTACAGGCTAAGTTTATAATCTGGTGGAAATACAAAGTCGGAAAATGCCAGTTACTCCACAGCTCCAGAGCGAAAGAGAAAAAAAAACTGTCAGGGTGTAACAGGAAAGCTACTATACTTTGTTCTCTCTCTTTCTTCGAAAAACAGTGTAACAGTAACAGTGTTGGGAAAACAATAATAAACTAGTATTTTTAGATCCTTTCAAATGGAAAACTCACAAATACAAACTTACACACAAATCCATATAATATATTAAGTGTATAAAATCTATTTTATATAGTTATCGATAGATGATGTATTACATTTTCATATAAGGTATAAAAAAAGATTTTTTTTCTCTATGTTTTGTAGAAAAACTTGTTTCAACCAGGATTCTTCATCACTATCATCACACCACCACGACCATCATACAGTCAAGCGTGTATGTTGTGTACTGTCTACGAGGAATAAAAAATATACAAAGAGAAAATTCCTCCTCTCTCGCTCGCACAGCTTGAGTGAGAAAAACGGGAATGAGTGGGAGAGTGAAAACTAGAGAGATATTTATTTTCTTTCTTGTTATTATTTTATTTTGGATGATTTTTTTTTTGTTTATACTGTTTTGGTTGTGATGTGTTGTGTCTTGCAAAAAAAAGTAAGGAGTATATAGTAAAGTAGTATTTTTATATTATATACGTATATTTATTAGTATCACTCCACACACCACTTTTTGGTATCGGCACTTTTTTTCTTATTCGCTTTTTTTTTGGTGTAGAGAAGACTCAGTTCTGAAGTGGTACACAAGACACACACTTACATACACACAACCAGCGTAACAGCTAGTAGTGGAATGAGCGAAAAACCTTTTGTAGGTAACGACTTTGGTGTATAGGTAGTGGTGGTGGTTGGTAGTAATAGTAAAACCGAACAATGTACCCAAAGAATACTTACTACACAGCAGAGAGAGAGAGAGGAGGCAGAGGAGGCAGCAGCAGCCACTGCCATTCACTTTCAAAAGACATACACACTCAAACTCAGCTTGCTTTCAGCTTTCAGCAAGGCATGCATGCATAAGACCGACACACACACTTTTTACACATAACCAAAAGCTGGAAGAATAAGAGAAGAGTACACGGTACACGTTCTTCTCTTCCACCACCACCACCACTCTCCAGTTTACCATTTTTAGGGAAAAAAGCCTCTCTCTCTGAGATCTTCGGTATGTATACTTATATTATATGCTTTGCTTTATTGGTCGTGGTTGGTGGTGGTGGCTGGCTTGCTTGTGTGTTTCACTCGCATCGCGTTTCCCTCTCTGACTTGACTTGGTTTGGTTGCCTGCTGCTCTTGCTGGAAGGTAGCAGTGAGCAGAATAGGTGGTTTCGTTAACTTGGTATGCTTTCTCTCTTCACAAATCCCAATTTTTTCCCCATTTCCCTAACCCTCTACCATTTTCAACGTAAAATGTGTAAGAGAGTGAGAGAGAGAGGGCCGCCAGAGCTGAGCACACGTTTTGCTTGATAAAGAGATAGATAGATGGATAGATATAATAAAATAATATATAATACGTAAGTACTCAAATCCAATACACGTTCTACACATATTATACAATATATGCAAGCAAAACCATGCATTCTGATTGTGATGACGATGATGAAAATACTGGAAAACCATTATCGGATGGATGGAAAAAGCGGATGCCCATCATAATATGCATTTAAGCTCTCACATGTACACACGCGTATCTCTCTCTCTCTTTCAACAAAGTGTATTATGTGTGTGTGCGAGTGTACCCTGTGTACTCATCATGATCATGATCATCATCAGACTCGACTACCAAGAAAGACGATAGAGAAAAAAAATAGAACCTTTTGTTATACAAAAGCTAAAATTTCCACACTGTTTCTAGTTTTCAGAGAGACGAAAACTCTGGCACTAGGCACACAGTTAAGTTTCAGTTTTTTGGGTTGAGCTCTTTACAGCGTTTATTATTTTCTTACAGAGTTTATATACACGTGCATATAAAATATATTACATTATTACATGAATAAGCTCTCCACTCTCTTTACTCCACACAAAAAAAAAACTTGCTATGGAAACTCTCAGCAAAGCAATATCAAAATCAACTTGCATTCCATTTGCCATCTATACAGCAGCAGCAGCGCAGCGTCGCGTCGACAAAGTTACCGTTTTTCCGTATCTTTCCTTCTTCTTCCTATTTTCCCCATTTAATCCACCAGCTTTATAATTTCTTCTCTCAAAAAGGTGAACTCTCAAACACAATACACAGAGTTGAGTTGAGAGAGTAACGGCTTTAGATTGCATTTTATTATATATTGCTGTTTTGTCTAAACCAAATTTCATATTAAAACAATGCAGTATGACAAAAACACACACACACAGTTATATCGCATATTATTATTTCTCTAGATCAGATTTATTTTTTATTTCATTTCAAACTGTGTGCATGGTTGATATTCTATTGGAATAATATTAATAATCAAATCAAATCATGCATAATGGCTACTGCTGCTGCCGTGGTCTTGTTACTAAGCTACTGCATTGCTGGTTTGTGTGTTTCGAAGTCGATAAAATAAAACCAGAATACACATTTTTTTTATAGAGCACAACACCCCACAGTTGACTTAACAATCAAGTCATTGTTCTGTTTCATTAATTATTATCATTTTATTTTATTATGCATACAAAATGATACACACACACACTCACAACATTTTAATATTCATATTAATTAAATGACAAAATTAATAGTGAAAATATAATACAATTTATTATTAATTCATAATACACTATTTTTTTTGCGGAAGTTCAATCTATCCATTTTGTATAATATACTGGAATAAATTTCATTCCAGATCTTTTTTTTTTGTACCGTGTCGAACTCCAATAGTTCTAGATCCATATTGAAATTAAATAGTAATAGTAATTATGTATGTAAACCTAATGGAGAATAATAATTATTTATCATATGAGACCTGTGTCTGTGTACTTTTGCTTGCTCCCAAAAAAATCCATCAATTTATCTATCTTTATATCCATCCATTTAACTTTTGCCTATGAAATTCCTTTTTGCAGACGTGTAAAAATAAATATTCATTTTTTACTACTTTTTTGTATAATAGCCGCCTTGTCGGCCTGCTCGTATAGTAGTTTTTGAGCATTTTATCGCATTTTATGTGTGTGTCGTATGTTTTTGATCAAACTAACCCTTTCATCTCCTTTCCACTGTACAATATGTACTGTCATTAAAGTTACAATAATAATAATGGCAGTAGTGAGAGGGATTGGGCAAACATTGTAAAAATTTGTTAGATTGTCTACTAATCATTATCGTCAACACCATCACCACCGTAAACTATGAATTTAATGTATATAAGCTCATATATATGAAATATAAGTATGTACGAAAGTTAATCTTACTTTATTCCTTCAAACGAGAAATATAAAATAAATACATATGTCGCCATCATCATCTTCATCACTATTATCTATTAGATTTTGTTTTTATTTCGATATATATCTTTTATATCCACCTCTCAATCTATCAATTTATATTAACAAAATAAAAAAGTGATGTAATAATTGAGTTTTATATAATTCCACTCTCCAAAAGTTTGGAAGAGCAGACGTGAGTGTGTGTGTAGTGAGTGTGGTATACCCAAGTATTTTCGATTAGTTATCGAAAGAGAGAAAGAGACGGCAAAAAATTAGATCAATAAAAAAAAGAGAATAAAGTTTGAAAAAAGTCGACGTATGTACATATTATATTTTGCGCATATAGTATATATATAAGAGTATATTTGTTCTACTTAGCTAATTAGACAATTTCACTTTGTTTCACGAACTAAAGTATGTACATTTTTTTGGTATAAAAAGCAAGTTGATGGCAGTGGAGGTGGTGGTGTTGGTGGTGGTACCACCGCGCTAAACTCCAACTCAACTTAATTTCTTTTTTTTATGCTTTTATTTTCAAACCCATTCCATTTTTGTATAAGCGCCAGGAGTAGCGAACATAGAGAGCAGCAGACAAACAGAAAAATTGTATCCACCCAAAAAAAAAAATTTATACCTGTATGTGCCCATGTACACGAAAAACAATCTAGCACACCATCTATCACGATATGAATCAAAATTGTCTGACAAACAAATAATATGACAAATTACGAGAGGGGCCACCCATTTTACGGCCTTTCACTGCAACTCTACAAAATGTGTGCATAAAAAGTGTCGTGAAGAATGTATTTATTTATAAAGCAAAAAGCGGTAGGGCTAAAGCATATTATGTAGCCAGCAACATTTTTTTTGTTTGAGAAAATTACCCAACGTTCAATTATGAAGAGAGAGAGAGAGAGAGAGAGAGAGCTTACCTTTTTTACAACAAGCTCTACTCTTCCATTGTCTCAACGAGAAAATGAAGGAAAATACTGTGAAATCGGGACACACAGCAAAAGTAGCAGGAAGACTATGTATTCTTATTGTGTGCTATGCTCTGCTTGCTTTCTTTTTCTTGCATACATTTTTTTAAAACAAAGTCGTATACATACATGCATAAGTTTAAGGACACAAGCTAGCTTTGTTTGTTGGATTTTGCTATTGTCGTATGGTCGTCGAAAGTTGTCCGTATTTATTTCTCTTTGTCTATAAACATGTGTGGAAAGTAGCTAAATAAAAAGCAGAGAAATTGCTTTTCCGGTACTTCTCTTTATATTCTTGTCATTTTACAGAGAATAAACAGCTATCGTTACGCTGTTCGTATTGTACCAGCGGGCAGCAGGACGATGAACAAATAAAAAAAACAATAATGGATCGAAATTTTAACAGCGAAACTATAAAATAAAGTAAATTGTATACAAAAAAATTTGTATGTAGAAAAATATTTTGGACAATATTGAAAATCCATTGAAAATGTACAAATACACTTATAAATATGCAAAAAAAATTACATTTTAGTGTCATGGTACTTGTCGCTTAAATTTGAACAAAAAAAATCTTTAGAAAAAAGGTGGACAAAAAATGGTAAAAATTCTACCTTTTTTAACCTAAACAGCAACAAAAGAAGGTAAGGTTGAAAAATATGATGACGATGCGATGGAATATTATTTTGTTAAAAATAGAAAAATAGGATATTCAGCTTTCTACCATGCTGTGTGGCAATAATAGTAAATACGGCTGATGTTCATTCGCTCGTTCGTTCTTCTTTTCTTTAAAAGAGTGCATGCATAATGTATGTATGTATGCATAACACAATAAACTTTAAAAAAGGACGAAATAAAAGCTTTTTTTCTATTGTTGTTGTAGGAATGCATTTGACATGAAAATGGAGAGTTCTCTCATTATAAAAAGCCAATAATTATTTATTACTCGTCCTGTCTAAAAATAATATTTTTTGAAAAGCTTTCGAAAATGTTATTTTTTCCCTACTAAAAAACTCAACCATGCTAAATGAATGTAATCAAAATATATACATAATAAGTTTGTATACTTTTATGTGTATATAATGTATATAGTGCATAGATGTATATGTATCTCTATTTGCAAATAGCTTGAGGCTCTTATAAACCTCCTTCTTCAATCACCACCACCACTGCTAGTGCCACCGCCACCTCGCTCGTTTAGATTTGATCACTTTCCAAGGAAATTAAAGAGAAAGACTTTTTTGGTGGAAAAGTCAATAAACGGTACATTAAACAAAAGAGAGAAAGCGAAGGAAAGCGTTTCGGCACAAGACGAAAAAAAAATACTGACGGCGACGACGACGATGCGATGCGCTTCTGCCGTTATTTCTGTTGATATTAAAAGGTGATAGTAAACTATGTATAAAATGTGTAGTGTTTCTTTTCTAATGTATTAACCTATAAAACCAGTTTGTGTGCACCTAACTCAACTCTATGTATGTATATATTTATGTATTTGTCTATAAAATTATATACACCAATTGTAAATGTATATGCGTGTGTGTATGTGTACCATTGTGGTTTGGTTTTGCTTTCCAACGAACTAGTTAGGTTTCTCGCTTTATTTCTATCTTCCTTCAACCGTCGCCACCAAAAACAGCACATCTCATCCTTACATCACATCCTTTTTCTCCACAGCTCTCTCTCTCTCTCTCCTCACAAACAACACACATGTTTCTTCATTTGCTTATTTTACTGTGGTTTGCTTTGCTGTGTAGGAGTTTACACTTTTACAAATAAACACCACACACACAAACGCTTTCTCTCTATTTATCTCTCTCAAAATGCAAACACAAATGATATATTTAAACCGAGCCCTCAAGTTCTTGATATAAAACCACCACCACCACGCACACTGTGAAAAGACATCACATCACAGTCAAAGAAATAAATGCATATATGTAATCTTATACTTTATATACAATACACTTAATTATATCTATACATTATGATAAGTATGTATGAATGGTTCTAGTGGTTTGGTTTTACATAACACAGTGACTGCTGACGACGATGCGATGCATGGTGATGTGTGTTATGTAAAAAAAATACCATTAGTATGTAGAAAACAGCGTGCTTTTGAACCTTTTAGTATACTTATCAACGTCGCAGTTTTCTTGACTAAACCATGTGGTAAAAAGTAAAATATGTGGATGTAATATGTATAAATAAATTGTACAAGTGTAAGTAGAAGGGAAGGTAGAGAGGTAATAATAATAAGCTTTATAAATGAGATATATATTGCATGTATTTTTTATATTGGTTCATGGAAAAGTTTATTTTTTCCCCGTTGAGGTAAACACACAAAATGCAATATAACTCATATTATGACTACGAGTCTTTCTCTTTTTTCAACAGAAACTGAAATCAAATCCTCACTGCATGCATAGTATTATAACTTACGTCAGCCACTTTGTATTTACTTTGGGATTTTTTTTCGGGTATTTTTGTCAGTATGCTTTGGGGTATATGACCAAGACCACACATAGGCAGGTAGTATAGATATAATGTAATGTAATGTATATACATGTGTGTGTGTGCATTGAACTATCCAATCACAGCTTTAATACTTTTTTACTCAACCAACTCACTCTTTTAGAGCCAATACAAAACAGCTTTTTAGCAGTATATAAGCTTTCACTATTGAATGGACTGGACTTGAATTGAATGGTGGTGGTGAAATGAGAAAAGAATTTTTTACCAATCAAAGCACCGCTTCAACGGAAATGTTTCTTCTAAACTGTTTCTATCTTAATGAGTACCTCGAGAATAAACTCTCAGTATTTTTTTTCTTTCCTTTTTTTTCTTCCAAAAAAAAAAACGAAGAAGGAGTGTATCTCTGTGTGTTTCTTTTCCTTGCGGCATTGATTTTCAACGGCAGAGGAAGAACACAAAGGCCCAAAGTCCCTAATCGAGTATACCCAGACCAGACACGGTTTTTTTCTCTCTTTCTATTTTGCTTTGGTTTAGTTTACTTGGAAACACATTACAATTCCATTACATGCACACACAGGCAACTAAATTTTCTTCACAAATTTTCTCCGTAAGTTCATTAAAGAAATGAACTTCATTTAAGCTTACTTTGTTAAATTGCTGTCATTTTATTCCTGATGACCACACACTGCTTACAATTTTCCAACAGCAGGCATCACATCACCAACTTTTTTTTGTACTGTTTTATTTTGCGTGACAGTTAAACAAAACAAATGAAAAATATATATGTATTTAGAGAAAAAAGGTTTAAAAGTATTTAGTTTCCTTTTTTTCACAAGAGTTTTTTTTTATTACAAAGTAATTCTTTTGTTCATAGAAAATTGACATGGTTTGGTTATGGTGACATGCTTATCCAATCAAAAAAAGTAAATTTGTCAACGAGACAGTCATTTAGTAAAAATAAAAATAAACTTATTTACTCCATTTCACGTCGACAAGGAACATGATTCATCATCAATTGACTAGACATATCAAACAGAAACAGACTTTTCATTTTATTGTCAATAATATGCTTCTCATATTTGTCATTTGATAAACTAAAAATTAGTGCCAATATATAACAATAAAGTGAACATGATGATTCCTGATTGATTAAATAATAACTGTAGTTTAAATTGACACTTTTTTTGAGTAACAGTAGTGTAGTCACCATTACAATTTGACTGTGTTGCAATTTAAATAGTGTAACATGTACATGTCGTGTGTGCGTATCTAACCAACCAAAATAGCAAAATTAACAAGCCCACTTTAACTTTGAACAAGCTTATTTAGATATTACTTTTGCATGGGAGGAGGAGTGGGTTGGAATAGCATGCATAATTGTTAAAAAAGGCTTATATGTATTTATATCTGTATTTCCAAGCTAAACACTTAAACTGAAAAACTCAACAAGCACTGGGGAGACACCCTACAAGTTTCTCTACCTCCCATGATTACACTTACTAAATTTTAAATAAATTCAAAAACTCAACTCCAGTTTGCTATTGAGAGAGTTTGACCGGCTTTGGTTGGGTGGAGTACTAGCCATTAAAAATTCAACAAGCACAAAGCTAAACAAGTTTGAAAAAAGGGTTTGACTTTTCACGTATGTGTAAGTAGTTAAATAAATAAGTACATACACACAAGCAAACACATACACCCCTCTATACTTTCACTACCCATTCAACAAAAAAGTATAGTTAAACTTTCGTGCCAAGCTTACTTTGTTAGTAGATAAAAATGAAAACTTTATACTTTTTTTGCAAACGAAGTGGCAAAAAGTGTGGAATAAAAAAATAGACAATAGAATACAACCACATAAATACGAACACTCTTGACTTGACAAAGTGACGTGACAAGGGAGAATGAGCAATAAACCAGACAAATGAAAGCAAGTACACTATTCTTACGAAACATGAACACTTGATTTGCAATAATAATAAGTACATGAAGCAATAAACAAAACGATTTTAGTTGGTTAATTTTTTTTGCAGGATATTTCGTACACAATGCAATGCTTTTAATTTAAACTTCTTTTTTTAAAGACTTACGATTTTTCTGACCTCCAGGTTGTATGGAGACTCCACTTAATTGAGATACTTGTCGGTGTTGATTATAACGAATAAATTCTGCTGCTGTTGTTGTCAAACTAATTGTGATTAGGTAAAAGAGAGTAGTCAGCAAGTAGCAGTAAATATAATTGTTGGGATTAAAATGCTGATGGTAAGGATAGTGGAGGATAATGGTGTTCAATGAACGATGACCGTTGGTGCTGCGAGTGTCTTTGAATTGTGACATACTCCGATAATATCGGTAAGAATTGCAGTACAACGTCTAAGGTAACAATTTTCTGTTTGTATTTCTGTGAAAAAAAGAGAAAAGAAAGATAATACATTTGATTAAAATCAACAACAACAAGTCATTATTAAAAGGTTATCAGGTTATGTAGAAAAAAGACATTTACAAATTTGAGAAATAAATATTACAAAACGTTCATTCAGGAAAACAAGTAGTATTTTGCACTACTTTTCTTCAAGAATCAAGGTTATCTATCAATCAGTCTGTATGGCTTCAGTCATCATCAAAATTATTCTGAGAAAGGAAACGAGAAAAACTTGACAGGATTCTAAGATTATAAAGAAAAAAAGAAAAGAAAAGGAAACACGCTGTTTTCTTTAGAAAGCTGTACTTTCTGCATTATAGCACTGCAGCAACAGCATAACAGCTTCTCTTGACAACAAACAGAGTGGAAAGAATATACATACATAGAAAAACAGCATGGCTTGTTTGAGCTTTCACATTTTTTTACTATCATTTTTTTTCTTTTTCTTCTTTGTGCAAAGTCAAGCCACATGTCTCAATGTCTCTGTACATCGTACATACATACATTACATTACGTGAAGCAAGTAGGCATGCATACTCATACATGCATGCATGCTTGCATCCTTTTTCTCCCTCACAACACATGAGTATTTTTTTAGTCAGTCAGCCAGAAAAAATATAAAACGTGTGTGTGTATACAAAACAGAAAATTTTGTATGAAAAAGAAAGTAAGTAAAGTTGAAAAACAAGATGAAAAGAAGAACAAGTTGAAAAAAAAGTGTTAGGTTGTTGGGTTGTTGTTTTGTGTTGTAGAAAAATAGTAAATATTTACAGTATGAATGAATTTATTTACATTTTATTTCCCTTTTCTTGTCTTCCTTCAAAAAAGGTGAGTAATTTCTCTGGGGTATTGTAAGGCAATTTTTGTTTGGAGAAAGAAAAAAATCCTGTTGGCTTAATGTTTTGTATAAATTTTTATTTTTTTATCTTCTTTACTTTTCTTTTGAGGAGTACTTTAATCCTGGTTTGTGGCAATACTACAACAACATGTTAACAATAAATACATACACATTTGGTTTGTCACAGTAAACAAATTGACTCATGTTATTTTTTGCACAGAAATTAAAAGACGCACAAAGTAGTTTGGTTCTTCTTTTTTTCAAAAAATCCGAAAGTAAGTAGATTTCCAGTTAAAGAATTCATTTCGATCAGTTTTTTTCTGAGTTTAATTGAAAAAGGAAATGGATGATTTGTCTTTTTTATTATTAATTGTATTTGATTGTAATGTTAGAAAAAATGACAAACATTTTTTACAGTAGAATTCCTGGACGTTTTATTTTGTTTTGTGAAATAATTGATACGAAATATGACAAGAGTTGTATTTCCATTTATGATTTTGTATCAGCAAAAGCAGCGTACGGGTAGCAGAGTTTAATATAATAGTTAATTATGTTGACACTTATTCGTTTCATTTTTTTCAAATGTTTATCGTAATTAGCTGTAGAAGGGATACCCGTACAATTTCATTTTATTTCAGATGCCACAAAACGACACATCACAAAAAACACACTTTTTTCATACTACTTTACAAAGTGCAAAACACATTTACATTAATACACAGAAAGTCAGTCGGTAAGACTTGTGGAGAGAGTGAGTTCCAGTTTCCATTCCAAACCAGACCATATTCCATGCAGAGAAAACTTAAAGCACAAGACAACACACTGTTTCACCACTTGTTTTATTGAACTGTAAAAACGTTCGTCTTTCGCATTCCTTTGCTTTCACTCAACTCGAAGAGTCAGCCAAGAAAAAATAAAACAACAAATGCTTTTTTAATCCTTTTACTTCTATGCATGATAATTACCCTGTCCAGTACACCATGCAGAATAAATAATGCACATTTTGGATAAATAGTTATACTGATATTGTCCTTCGGATTCACTTTATTTAAATTTCACATTTTGATTCAAAAAATCCAACGTGCCAGTAACAGCGACAACAGTTTCAAGATCAAATGCATGAAAACAAGAAGAAGAACAAAGTTGACTTCATTGGTACTTTTGCTGATGTTTTTAGAGATGACGCGTTATGTATGTCCCTTTTATTTTGACGACAATTGTGTTAATGACGGAATATATGCAAAAGCCAGGATGATCTTATGTAAAAACAACAGTAACTCCCACACCACCACAACTCCAACAACATTATCCAGTATACTTAGTAGCTCTATAGTTGTTCAAGTAATAATGATGATGATGATGACGACGACAACGGTGATAATATAATAATAGCAGTAGTTTTACTATAATAATACATTATTTTATATATTGATCTAGAAAAAAGTGTCTTGATAAACGACATGGAATATTTTTCACCAAGCAAGTTTTAGTTATACTGTACAGGCACACACACACAGAGATAAACAGAGAGAAAAAAAAATAAAAATCGTGGAATGAAATAAGTGAAAAATAGTGTTATTAAATCTATACAACAACAACAAGGTATTATTGAGACAGAGAGAAAGAGAATAAAAACTGGAGAGAGAGAATGAGAGACGGAGTCAACGGGGAGGAAGAGACGTTGATGATGACAAAACAGAACAACTGCACAGTGTGACTCCCATCGTCAGAGTGTAAAGTTGGAGGAGTCTTCACATGAACCTTTTTCTATTTTTCTACCAACATCACTCACTACACAGCTCTCACTTTTCTAGCTCTCTGTGTCTCATTCCCAAAAAAGCAGTGTAAGTAAAGCTGTACTAAAAGCAAATACTCCCTCTCTTTTCTTTCTTCCATGCTACTTTTTTCCCTTTTCCAGTTTTTCTTGCATTTTCAACTGGAACCCGGGCTACACATAACACAGCACACACACAACCAACTCATTGCATTGTACCTATACCAAAAAAAACATCATCCATCTATCCATCCACCGCCACCAGCACATAGCATATCCATAATGTTTGGTTGAGTACCTACCACTACCATGAATGCATGTGGAGAGCAAAGAGAAGAGGGAAAGAGAGAGAGAGTCTTGCTTACTTTCTCGTAAACACACACTTTCTTTCGTCGTCGCCGTACTTTGCTTGCTAACTTTATAGTAAAAATGTGTGATGTAAAGAAGAAGCCTTGTGTTTTCAGTATATTGCCTTCATCTAACTTGTTATCCTGCAACTTTACTATTACGGCGACGACCACTACTGATGCTTCTTTAGTAAGCTTGCTAGCTTTTTCCTTGATTTTTTTTTCTCTTCCTTTTGCTTCTAAACTTTGTAAGCACACACATTGATTATAATAGGAAGAATGGTGTGTGGTGTGTGTATGTGGCGGTAAGTATGGAGAAGATGACGGTGTATAAGAAGATGGAATGTTTTTTTGGTGGTGGTAGAGAGAAAAAAAAATAGGGAGAAAAAACAAGAGAAGATGACAAACAGTGCATAGTTGAGTGTGTGGACGGTGCATGTACTTTAGTGGTGGTGATGAGTAGGGCCACTACCAGTATTAGTTACGTGGCTATACCTATTAAGTTTGGGATAGTGGGCTATTTTTATTTTTTTGGAGGATTTTGAAATGTTTGTCTGTCCAGTTGGGTAAAGCAAAAAAAAATGTCATGTACGATTTTCGAAGTAATCAAATGCGATATAAAAAAAGTTGATATACTTTTTAATCAAAATTGTTTGGTTGAATTTGTCCAACAGATTTTTTTAAGGGATTCAAGAGGGTTGAAAATATTAAATGATACGTGACCACAGCCGGTTAGCAGTTTTCATTTGTCCATCTAGATGTATGTATTTGCAAAAGACCCAAAAATTTTCAGAAGGTTACATGCTAAAGTGAGAAAAGGGAGAGAGAGAGAGAGAAAATGAAATGAGCCAAAGCCAGCAAGCAATTTTAGCAGCTAGCAAAGAGAGAAGAGTAAAAAGTGTAGTTAGCAGTGGTTGTTGTAGGAGTAGCAGACAAGCTTCTAAGTCTTCCAGTTTTCCTTCTAGAACAAAACGCGTGAAATACACACGGATATTATTTAGTGAGGGCTCCAGTAATTCACTAATAGATGCTTCTTCTCTTTCTCTCTCTCTCTCCCTCTCTCTTTTAGCTTACATTTTTACTCTTATTATTATTATGCATTAGCTAACTATAAACTGAATTACCAAGTAAAG
>JAQIWN010001089.1:0-23341 GCA_034699025.1 Entomobrya cf. arborea Gr-Col-00668
TGCAGATATATTAAGATCATACTCATATTATTTCCTTCTAGTAGTATAGACGCCGGGTGTATACTGATGTCTGTCACCACATGTTTTATCATAAGATTCATTTTCAAACGAAGGGTTCCCAAATGTGGGCATATAGGCTGTAGCTATATTACAAACATCAACCATTGAAAAGACAAGAAGTCATGGGATGAGAATTCATAAATATATTACAATGGTTCCATCACGTATTAGTAATCCTAGAAGGCTACTCTAGATAGAGCCCATGGATGTAATTTTTGAATTTTCTTTTTAACCCCAGCATCATTGCACATCCGCCCTCTTCTTTCCAAGTACTCGTAAATGTTTTTCAGGAAGTGCCGATACAACAAATATAATAAAACTTCATAAAGAGATGGATGAATACAGAAAAATATTAAAATAAAATGGATTTTTTTGTATTACATCGGAATTCGGAAACCAAATCATGAAATTTTGTAATGATTTCGTCCACTTATGAATGTGTTTGTAAAAGCGTTTGTTGTGTCGAATACAGGTTTTTAAAAAAGTATCCCATACTACACTTTAAAAACTGACAGGATGCTAAATTCTAAATTCTTTCCTGTTCTGATATTTGACACCATTAACATGATGTGAAAACAGAAAAAATGAGCGTATACGGGTACAACTGCATCTCAAACAAAAGCGATCTCAATGATCCCATTATACGGAGGACAAAAAAAATGCATGTTTAATTAGCATATTATTATAATATAATGTTATTCTTTGAGTATAGACTACTACCAACTCCAGCGTCACCATTCACCACAGCGTTGTAGGCTTTGTTGTCGTCCAGCAAAGCAAGGTAATTCTGCTATAAAGTCTTACTACCAACCTTACAGGTTATAAAATCTCTCAAGATGTCGCTGCTGACATATTTTTCCAATACAAGTAAACAGTCGGATGGTATAGTGCAATGTACAATTTAAAAAAAAAATGTAACAAACAACTATAAACATGAGTGTGGTGGAATTTTTTAAACTTTTTTTTAGTAATACAGGATATTTAGGCAGTATGGAATCTGTCCATACGCATTAGTAATGCAACTCCAAGGATTTTGTTTGAATCGCCGTTGCTAGATGAAAAATGAAAATATACATGCATACCGGAAGTTTAAATCCGGTTACGACAATCGATTCAAACCATATTGTTATCCAATGGAAAAATTACGTTTGAATGTATTTATTACTTGATAGTACAGTTCATACATTCACTCAACTATGTAATGTATCAGAAGTGGTTTAGAATGTATTGCTGGAAAATAAATAAACACAGAATAAAAATGATATCGAGGGAATATTTTGTATGGTACACAACAGTGAAGGATTAATGTAAAATTTTGATTTCTACAACAAAAATATGTTGCATTATTTATTTAGGTATTTTATTTAAAAGGAATTTCATCCTTGAAATATAGATTGATGCGACCCTGTTGTCAACAGCATAGTAAACTCTTCCTCAGCAAGTCAAAAACACAATAAGCAAAAAAATGAGAGTCATTCCCAGTTTTATCGATAGTCCACTTCCATTCTTAGAGATAGCTAGGTACTTACACAATATTGGGTACAAAGCAATACAAGACTTGGATGAAAAGTTATTCATTATATTCAGTCGAAAGAGATAACAGAAATTTTGTGAGTAATTTTCTCCATCATTCGCAATACAATATTTTTGGGATGTCTTCTGAGAAATTCCAACTTGTGACTTCACATATTATTTTTAATGATTAAGTTAAAGATTTTTGCTCATAAGCAGATGAAGTGTATTTCAAAGCATTAAACTTTACACTTTAGGAAAGCCACTGCGGAGCTCAGTTCATGTCCCGTGTAATTGGGATTATTAAAGTAAGCAAAATACTGTTGCTAAACTTCTCCTTTTTTGTTCGATGCAAATCATAATCTTGAAACTAAGATTTATTAATATTTTTATGCAATTTTCTATCGCACTTTAATCTCAATTCATAATTCATGCATGTACGTGTAAATATTATCTGTTCATTTATAGTTTGTCTGCCTGTAATGCGTACAGTCGAGATAAACGAGACTGACTGACGGTGACTGAACAATAATGAGATGCGCATATAAATAAGTTTAAAACATCTGTGAAAACAGAAAAATGCTATTATAAGTACTGATTTTCACACGAATAGATCAATCTATTCCATTGTGCGATCCATTGGCCATAACGGCTGCAATGAATCACTACAGTACATAATATATATTTATCTTCATTTCTTTACTAGTACTTTTGCAAACTTACAAGTTAAAATCATTTGCTCAGTAATATTATGTCATGCCATGTTGGAGTTTCGTTTATATCCAGAAATTTTAAGCCTGTTTGGGGCAAGTTGACTTTTTAAGATTATAAGTAGGTAATTCTGTTGATTCACATGTAGTAAATCTCAAAGACTAGTAGCAATTATAAATTTTGCTTACGTGACAATCTTTGCTCTTGACTGCAAGACTTTTAATTGTCAAGTCAGTGTGATCAAATATATTCTGATCTGATCACCGTGTTTTTTTGGTGACGACCCTAAGTAATTTCCGATCTATTGTTTAATTTTTATAAGACACATTTCTCTGGCATTCTCTGTTCCAAACTACATACCATTTTTTCAAGTTCACTTGTTTTGTTAAACTTATAGGTTACATTCCAAACTAAACTAACAACAAACAAAACATGCAAACTGAAGAGTGTTCGAAATTCATCTTCTAGTTTTCATATCTTATTCACATATCTCGAAGCCAAAAAATGAGCGATTCAATCTGGTATACATATCGCTATCAACAAAAAAGTCCTCAGGTTTTCAGGTGATCAAGAACTTCTGAGTATTCATACATTTTACATACAACATAACCACAATCACTTTCTATCCCTGGCTCATTACAACCAGAAATTGATTAAGCTCAAATTGATTATTTAGTTGTGGTTGAATGATGTAGCATATATTTATGCTAGCTTCAGCTTCATTATTTAGTCCACCCAATTAACTATTTAAATTGTGCTTGTTACTGTTATCTGTTGTCACAAAGCTGAACTTAAAATCAAGCACTTGCAAATAAATATACTCGTTTACCGATTCCTATTCTCATTATTCTTTATGCGTGCATTTCTCGTAATCGTAATTGCATATAAATTGTTTAACTTTTCTTAGACAATCATCATGTTATCCCGTAAACGATGTTTTACACTTTGGTTAAATTTTTATGCAAAATGCAAACTATTCAATAAATATATATGTTTTAGAAATTCTTCTAGGTAATGATTTCTAAAATGTTCGTCACAGAATCATGGAGTGATGTCCAGACAAAAACATGTTCAGTTTAAACTTAAAGTGTCAAGCTGGCGAGATCATTAATGAGATGATAATAACGCTAGATAAAAGTCGAGTTTGAGTAGCAGCCAACATGTTGTTGCAAGAAGCTGTTTTCATTATTGTGCAAGAAGGCAATGGCACTGGTTTTTTTTTTCAAATGTCATGTCATGGGATGGGGTGTTGATCCATTTTAAATTTAATAAGGCTTGTATTTACATGCATTCAAAATCTTCTTAGAATGTTTAGATTAACCATGGTAGTTTTTTCTACTTCAGCTGCCAATACAACTTTATTTAACCGAATTTGGCTGTAGCATTACTATTTCACTTTTTTTTAAACATATAGACAGCTCAAAACCAAGCAAATTTAAACTCAAACAAGAAACATCCAAATGCTACGAGTACGAACAAAAATGCTAATCATATGCGTAAATTCACATTAAATTCGTTAATGGCCCAAACCCCGTATCTTTATTGGGCACATCCTTTCCCATCATGTATCGCTTACTTTCTTTACACTCCTTGCATTCATAGCTAAAACGAAAGGTGTATAACATGAATAAAAAACTGAAATACAGAATAAAATTCACCAGGAACTTGTATTGCTGAACTGTAACATGCTGGAGATGAAGCTTTATCTATTTTGACCAACATACATGCATACAAACCCATCAACTTTTTTTAATTTCTTTAAATTGCACTCGTTTTTCTGTTCTAACTATTCCCAGGTTTCATTTATGCCTCTCTATGTCCTTGGTTGGATAGAGTTAGTAAATACATTTTTGATCCATTCCCTTAACGAAAACATCACAAAAATTGGATCATTTTCTTCATCCACCAACCACCACATCCTCAAAAGACTTCACCACCATCACCAGCTGTTGCTTCCTTTCTTACTTACTTTGATGGTTCTTCTTCCCGTCTTTCAATTCAGTACAAGTTTAGCCTGACCTTACCAATAAAAATATCCCACCCCTACATACATTAACTGTTATTCATTTTCCCCTCTAAACCAAAAAAGGGGCTCACTCAACTCAAACTCTTGCATAGTCAGACCAAACCGATGAAGAGTCAGTGTGTTGATATGTTTAACTGTTTAAGATGCTTTTCCTTTTTCCACCCTAATTCTTATTGAATCTGGCAACCTACACATTTCCTGTTTCTACGCTTATGAAATATATATTCTTTGTGTCCAACAACACTGATTTTGTTTTCATGCTTTACTTTACTATATACTGTACATATTTCGTAAATAATAGTTAGTATATAGTAAGCTGTGTATATATGTACTAAATATATATATTGCTAAATTGCCACTATCACCAACCCATCCCTTCCTTTTTTGGAGAGAAGTAAATACTAAATACACACAACAACCACTTGTTGTGATTACATGGCAGTGATGGTGTTGCTACCTATGCTGTATGCACTCTATTTCATTTCACCTCTTCCTGTGTTCATTGTTCCATCATCGTCACCATCAGTCCAATTCAGTCCTCCAGCCTCCAGCCATACAAATACAATCCACCCTATTATAATAGCAATAGTTTTCATACATCCAAAACAAATGATCTCCCTAGCTGTCTTCGTCCAACTAGCTTACAATTACAATGGTCATAAAAGGAGCAACTCAAGATGTTCTGTCCTGACATGACACTATCAAATAATATGAAAATCTTTATTTTATTTTATTTCATACGTTCAAATTTTTATTGCAGATTTGTTTTTTTTTCAATATTTGCGTCGAAATTTTTTCTTCTTCCTGTTCCACGGAAGAAGAGCATAATGGTAAGTTGATGATGCTTGTTCGTTTCGTGGTGATAAGGGAATCAGAGAATCGGTGCTCTACGGCAGGAACCGACTCACTTTAGTCTTGAATAAAGTTTTATTTCTCTCCCTTACAAAAAAAAAGTTGTTAGTAAAAGACTTCCACTTTTCGAGCAGTATGAGTTGAGTGAGTGAGTGAAGAGACATGAGTACATTGTATATTACATCAAGAACGGGTGCTATACATGATCATGATGGAAGTATTTGTAATAGTACACAAAGAAGAATGTTGCAGAGTAGGCAACGGCAGCACCACTTCTTTTTAGCTACTAGAAAGACAAGATACGTAATGTATAATATATATATTTTGAATACGTACATATCTCAAAGTATATATATCCACTACACAAATAAATTGTTCTTAGGTATGTTCTCTCTATGCCGATTAGGTCTTAGGTGGTAGTAGTGGATGATGATGGAAGAAGAATAATCATCGTCGTCATCATAGCATCATCATCATACCTTTACGTAGATTCACTTATTCTTTTGCTCACCAGCTAAAAACATACAATAACACCAACCACCATCATCATCAGAGGTACACATTAACAAAAAAAATACAGACAGAAGAACAAGTAGTAGCCCAGCCACATAGAGATAAAAAAAAGCAAGTCAGGTACAATAATGAAGCTGAAATTCAAGGTGTGTATGGTGTGTGATATGTGTGTGTGCACGCTTGGATAAAATTATGAAATGTCTCTATGAACAGCAGCGTACTTAGAACACGTTTTAACACGTAAAATGGTGGAAAATAAGTTAAAACGCTGCAAAAACTCTGATCTCTTCTTGTATGTATGTATATATTCTATGTATGTTAATGTTGAATGTGAGAGTTTGAGTTAAGTATTTTGTGGTGGTACACTGCTTTGTGTATTAAGATTTTATGATAGGGTGGACGATTCATCCCCGTCGGTCGTCAGATATTTTATTCGGTACTGTACACTTTTACAAGTATAAAGTAATTTTATGCCTGCACATTCACGCTACTTGATGATGATATGATGATCATCATATATAGTATAACGTACATTAGACCTAGAAAAAAATAACAATTCTAGTCTAATTACTATTACACGCCATTTTTTGCTACAAAATTTTCAAACATTATTGCACGAAATGGTCATTGGAAACTGAAGGTGGAAAACAAAATCATCAAGTCAAGCAAAAGAGAAAATAAATTTTTGTTGGACGAGTTTGCAATCTGTTTAAAATTCAATCTTTAAATAAGTGTTGTACATTTTAGGATGCACATTCAACTTCAAAAAAAAAAGTTATTTTATTTTACTGGATACATAGAAATCACGACACGCCAGAGCTCCAGGGATATTTCCCCAACTAACTTGTACTTGATTCATTTTTCAAACCTTTGTATCGTACCAAGATAATTTTACGAGCAATAATAACGATATAAGTATTAGTTAGACATGTCCTAAAACAGTGGCGAAATTCAGATTTAATGAAGCAAGATAATGACGGTGTATAGCTTCATATTACAGAAAGTACAGATAACAAACAGGCAAAGAAAAATAACATAACATACGTTTGTTCTTAGTTCCTGCAAAACATCTCATGAATTTTTGTCTTTAATCATTTATGCCCTCTTTCCTTTTTTCTCAACTTAAATCCTCCACTTCTCCGTCACTTTGTCGACTTACAGTCACCAGAAGGACACGGACACGAAAAGGCATTTTCATTCGTGTGGATACAAATTTTTATAAACCAAAAACCTCAGCCATCTCTGCATTTTTATAAGAACACAATTGTTTGTTGGCATAATAGCAGTGGCAGTGGACTTTTCCATTGAGAAAAAGACGACTTTAGATCTAGTTCTAGTATATGTATTATGCACACAAAAATGTGGGAATTTTCATCATTACCATTGTTATTATAACCAAAAACGAAAATAAGTAGGAGGATACGCATTCTTACCACCTGAAATTCAGTCACTGGAACTAAGCTAAATAAATACGTAATATGTACACAGGGAGGGATGCTATGCTGCCAAGACAATGTAATACAAATGGCGAGTCAGCCACTGAATTCTTAGAAATATTTTTAGGGATTTTAAAATTTGAACATGCACATTTTAACAGAAAAGTTATATATGTATCCGCTGACTGGTTAACAATACAGACCATTTTTTAACAGTGCCATTAGATTCCTTATAATATGTTTAATGCTAGAGCTCGCGCTAGCATTATATTTTACACATTCATGCTTTTATGTATATATATATGTATCGTATGAAAAAATACAAACAAATATAATCATTTTGATATGCATTCATATTTACAAATTGTTTTAAATACACATAATTTCTCGGTTTAGAAATAATTGGACAACGGCGGATTTTGAATATATTCTACACAAACCATGCGACAGTTGTTATTGTTGAATTTGCCTAACAATTTAGATACAAAAATCAGTTCAAACTGTAGTTAAAAAAGTATCTTTTCTGGTGGACATACATATAGATCTTTATGTATCTATAGATAATATATATGCTTTTGGATTTGAGTTACTTCCTCATTGGATTGAAACTGACTAACTCGTACAAATAAAGATACTGGTGAAGTCATATTCCATAAGTTCTAGCATATTTAAATCTCAACATAATAAATTAAACTGGTATAGTATTAAAGCAATATCGGTCTTACGAATAAAGGAAACATGAGTATACAAACAAGATCAGAAATGAGTTATGATACATTAATTAATTTCTTAATGTACATTATTGGAAGTGAAATGTGCATAAAATACTCTACTATAAAGTTTAAAAATCACAATAGTAAATGATTTATAAATACGTAAATTATTCAGATTAGAAATATCAGATAATTGTGTTTTTGTCTCATGCTAAACAAATCAAGGTATAAATTAAACTGTAGTTGACTAGCAATATTTCCGTACCCAATGACTTTAATGGACACAATTTGTGCATACTTCATACTTACATTTCAACATTGTAAAGTAGTTAAACATAAGTAAGTCGTAACTTGTAACTCCTCTTGGAATAAAAAATATCTAAAATAAAAGTTTAGCTGAATAAATTAAGAACTGAATAGCCTACATTTGTACCTTAATCAGCTAAAGTACTACAAAATTTATGGTGAACCTTTTTTTTTAAATTTAGACTCTGTAGTGTGATCAATGATCAAGTAAAAATATGTATCCCACTTTAATCAGCATCTACTCATTGTTGCATATTCAGTGCTAAACACTAAAATAAAACTGACAAAACTCTGTAGGATGCTGGAGCAGGTACTTAAAAGAAATAGTAATAATACAAATATATATTAGGACTATGAACAAAAGAACAAATATACATTGTTTCCAATGATGAAAATCATTCTAACATCAATACAGCACAGCATTCATTTTAGCACACACTCCTTGGTGTTATTTTTTTCCTGTTAATTTTATGTCGCATACTTGTAACTTTACACCTCTCTGTACATTCTAGTTGACAAAATACAGGAAGGCTTGACGCGATTTGTTGGTGATGATCACAATAAAGTATATTGCAATGCAGCTCATATATAAACAAACCCAAGGCCAAAGGTGTTCTATTCCTTTTTTGTTCTTTAATATAGAATATAGACCACACACTTCCAAAATATAACAATACACAATACTGTACTGACATTGACAATTAAAAAGATATTATGCAATACCAACTAGATTTAATAAAATCAGATTTACTGGGTACATTGCATTTAATTTCTAATCACCAATGCAAGTGTAATGCACAAATAAATTTTACACGGTAGTATTATTAAAAAATGTAAATTTTCTTAATCGTTAGCAGTACAATGACATGTTATACCTAATCTGTAATGCATAATGTATTTATATAATTTAAAATGTACCTTAATATTATTACTAAAACGGATGTCTGCAGCACAGAGATAAGATAATTATTACAGCTGCCAGCCAGACCAGACAAATAAAATGAAACTTTATTTTATTCTTTAAAAAATGCCTCTTACTTATATAATGCATCTTACTCCATAAACAGATAAACGTGACTGCACATTAAACTGCAGCAAATCAAAGTAATAAAATAAGCATACCAAATTTTTATGACGAAAAATAACCTTGCCATTGTCACTTGGAATAACTGTCGTTGTTGAATTAGATGATGATGAGAGTAATTACCATTTTAAAGCTCAAATAATTCTTTCGGGAATCACCCACGAGCAAAAATTTCTGTATATTTTTTTCAAACTGACATAGCAAATATGCATCTAAACTTGCATATCTTCATGTTGTGTCATTTTGTTACTCTTTGAAAAGGCGAATAATCACTTCTCATAAAATTCAACAATGATCATGACTGACACATTTATGTACCTTTTAAATTTTCACTTTCCAAATATGTGCATCACACTCAATACTTCCAACTATGCACACACACACAAAACCATAATGCAAATGCATATAACAAGTAACTAATAAAAAATCTGAATTTGAATTGAATCCTTGGTGCAGTTCATTATTTACATAGCTGTGGGCTTACAACAAAACATTTCATCATTGTTCTGTCTAGTGCTATTTTGGTATTAAACCAATATAAATAGGTATATTATCTACTTATATGTATCTTTACAAGTAATCCGTTGCCGTTTAGATGTCTCCATTCTCATATTACCTTTTTACCATACCAAGAAGCTTTCCTTTAGCTTAAGTAGTATGTGTCGTTGTCAAAAAAATACATGGCTTAAAGGGTAAAAACCAAAAAACCATACTTAGCAGGATTTCGCCGTGTCAGATTTACTCTTGCGTACATAGATACTAGAACATTAGACAGTCAGATAGCATCAAATTTATGAATGAATACATATGTGCGTCACTGCGTCACCAAAAAAACGAAGAACTACAAAAATCAGACTTCATCTTTACATTTTTTGTCTGGGTAGGTGCTTGCTTATCTGTAGTAGCCGCGGAGTTAATATTCCTGCATGGATCAGTCAGTCAACGAGCCAGACAGACAAAAAAATCATAAACCAAATACCATCATCATTCCATATTTTATGAATGAAAGATTAATAAAAAAGATTTCCTTAATATATACAACACGTTTCTAATTTAATTAGATTTACATTATGTTATACCCTATTTAGTCATAATTACAATCGTCTGGACATGCAAATGGTTAAGGTTGTTTTCTGAATAAAAAAGTTTCTAGTGTGAAAACGAAATATCAGAGTGATCTTATGTCGAGATACAATAATTTCGTAAACAAAAGTTGTGCCATTGAAGGTAATCTTGTCGCCATTAAAGACACCTTCCAGTTCCAAATACATTTTGTTAGGCAGGCATTTAAATATATGTGTACATATAGATTTATGATTTAAGAATTTTCTGGATGCACATTATTTTCAAGTACCATTATTTTTAACTATTTCTTAAATGAGTTTCGTAAATCTGCACTTTTTTTTTACCGTACACGATACACTGATAGATATGCATGAAATATGAATGAATGGTTTGTCAAAATAACTACGTTAATTCTAAAAATGAGTGATTTATGTATGTTTAAGGGTAACATAAACCATGTACCTTTACTTTAAACTTAACTGTAATAAGTGAAAACAAAACATGCCACAGGTACATAAATGTATGAAGAAAAGATATTACACAAATATTACATCCAAAATTACACCTTATGCAAAAATCTCACCTTAAGATTCAACAAATCTTATTTCAACATCATTACCTTCTCAGACTTACGAAATGAACTTAGGTAAGCATGTTCCGTTTGAGATGCGCAACGATAGTTGCACAAAATTATATATGTATCAGCTCCTTAATTTGATGGTTTGCGCCGTGACGTAAAGGTGCTTATTTTCTTCAACGTGCATAAAATACCAAGAGTAATTAATCATCCTACCGAAATGCGTAAATTTTTGAAACGATTATAAAGATTCAAAGTAATTGGGAGTTTAATGCTCATTTTGATTTTCTCTGAGGAATGTACTTAAAAATCTTCACCCGGTCTTGTTAGAGGAGAGTGATGATGAGATGAGAAAGATATGATTAAAATTAACATGAATGTTTTTTTTACGTGAAATCAGCTTTGACTCTGATACATCATGCACATAAACATATACACAATTCAGACCTTTTTCATTCACGTTTTTTGAAAGCGATTATCTACATTTTTTTCGCAATATCCTGAAGTGTGAATCTACGTAAATCTCGGAAAGTTATCTGATTTCTTGGGACGCTTAATTTTTTATGGTACTTGCTACTGTTTTTACGCTTAAAATAGTTCAAACTCTTGAGAAAGTTAGATTATTATGGTCCAGGGATTTTCTTACCTATTGGAATTGCGCATCTGAGTACAGCAATGAAAAAAAAACAATACTAATTCTAGAATCTGATATTTTCTTACCCCTTTAATTATTTCAGTTTATAGTGAAACTTAAGAAATGCCAGCTTTTAAATCGTTGGAAATGCAAAGTTTTCCATTGATTATGTTAAATGAGCATGCCATGTTAAAGTATGAAATATTATGTTTCAGTTTATGTAAATTGATGAACTTACTCTTCTTGAGACCCATCCGTAGTCATGTCGGACTTTCTCCGTGGCGGAAGTGGTGGGGGTGGCTCAACTTGTAGCACTCGCTGCTGGAAGGGTTGTGATGGTGGAAGGAGCAAAGATGAGTGGAGGTGGTGGTAGGGATTGTAAAGGGGTGAAGGAGAGGTTGCTGCTGACGGTGCAGCAATTACGATTTCCACGTGATCAGGCCTCGTCTTGATGTTGTATATGTTAATGATGTTTTAATACTTAAATATGAATTACTAAGATTATTAAAATAGTCCTGCGGGTACTGATGGACACTTTCACTTTTTAAGTCTCCATCATTTTTAACAGCATCACTGTAACTATAAGTATTACATAATTGATCATCTTTAGCTATTTCTAGTTGCCACCATTTCCCAGCTGTCATTGTCGTGTTTCACTAATCACAATTTTAAATTAACTAGCCCAAACTGTAATTATTTTTTTTATATTGCAACTATAAAACGATTAAATTGGTTGTTTGATTGAAATTGTATAAGATTAAAGTTAAATGTATAGTTAGGTAATTGCATCCGGTTAAAATATGATTGTGGTCTTTTTAATATCCTACGCTTGAAGTTGCTTCTGGTGCTTACTGCTTGACATTGTGGTAGTTGCTTTGCTTTTTAGCTGCAATATTACTTTGCTTGCTTGGTTTTACTTTTTTTTAAATTCCTCAGATCATCCGCATCCCCTTTTTTCTTGAAGTAAGCAGCAGAAAAATTCTCGTCTTGATTTCTGTTGCGTGCGTAGGTGGAAGGGGGATTAGGTACCAAAGAACAATGATGATGGCACACTACGACGTGGCTCACTCTTGCCAGCTTTTCATAAGCTCAGCTAGCTACCATATATTATTGAAACGTTATCATGAAAGACATAAAATCATCGTGTGACTCCTTTAATCTTTCCAAGACAAATAGCAAAGAGGAAAAATCAATAAAATTCTTAATAAAATAGTATAAAATAGGACCAAAAAATTATCAACTAAAACTAATGATTTCTCAATAAATTTATCTGATATAGCTCATCATCCTTTTCCTTCAGCGTGTTGTTCCATGATTGTAATAAAAAAATTTAAGGTGTCTCTAATTAAAAGCTACCCGTTCGACTCTTTTGATTAAGTTGATTGATTAGTTGCTTTTGTAAAACTTTTCACAGAGTTTTATTACTTTTATTCATATGCAAACATGCACATGAAAGTTGTGAACGGCTGCTTTTCCAAAGAAAATTGTCTGATTGCTATTTACATTATTGATTACCAATAAGCAACCAGCTTCGTTACGAAATTGACCATAAAAACACTATGAATGAACGCTATCAATGAAATGTTCCTCTGTCTCAAAACATAAAACACGTGCAGAAAGGTTTTATTTTCCAAGATAGTATTACTTCCGGCTGCTGCTGTTGAACTAACCAATCAAAACTGATTTAATTACTATACAATTATTGTCAATGAGAAGAGATAACAAGCTGACGTTTATTTTTTACTACATCCCAGTCGATTTGTAAGTAGGAACATAACACCTATTACAAATACAAACAGCGCAGCGTTGTTGCACACTCACTTTACATACACATATAATGTGCATAACAAAACACAAAAATGAACAAAGGAGTTAATTTGGTGATAAACACATATTTCACTCCTGATGTAAATAGACTAGCACAAAAAAAACCCAAAGAAAATCTTCAAACTTTCAGCTATTTCATGTGTTTCAAGAGCACGTTTCTTAAATAAAGCTGACGCTATTTTCCACACACTCCACAATCCATCCAGTCCACTATCCACTATAGCTATTACGTTACGTACATAAATACTAAATAGGTACTACGTACTCTATATGCCACTTAAAAATGTACTCAATTTTTAAAAATCAAACTGGCCTATTATTTTTCAAAACAAAAAATGCATAGCATTTTTTTCGCACTGCCGTAGTAAAAATTAAAAAAGAAGGTTTTTTCTTTCTCTTTTTCTCTAACAAACACACCAGCTCAACTCTCTCGTGTGTGCGTATTTAATTTTTTTGGCAGAGCCTTCTCCAGCAGCACACAATCAGGACTGAATCCGAAAAGGAACTACTGGAGCTCCGAGTAAGTTCACTCTCACATGTACACCATTCTCTTCAGTCCATTCCAGCCAGGCAAACACTTTTTTCCCTTTCCTCTCTCCTTCTCTCTTCTCTCTCTCTCTGGAGAAGTGTAAGGCAAGCAGCAAAAATTATTATAAAAGCCAGGCAAATGAAACTGTTCCTCTGTGCTCTAGCTGGTATGGTGCTTCTGCTGTCTTTCCTACTTACTTTACTACTATACCACCACAGCAGCGGAATAATAAAAGCAGATCACGCTATACCACGATACCATACTACTCAAACATTTAAAATACTGTGCCTGTGCCTTGTTTCTCTTCTGCCTTGTAAACCCGACCGAGAGCTCCTCGTTTCTCTCGCTTCTTCTCCTTCTCTACCATTCACTTAACCAAAGTCACTCACATCACATCATATCACTTGCACAGAAAACACACACACAAAACTATACACATTCATACTTTACTCCTACTACAATATATCTTTCCGACGAGAACGAGAATCGTCATCATCATGGAACCACATTCATGTGAGCAAATAAAACCCATGGTCGTTCCTTCCGTGCTTTTCGTCCACAACAACAAGTAACACGATGAACGATGAGTTTGAGTTTGAGAGTGTGTGAGCGAGAGAGAAGAGAACTAATAGAAGGTATACACGCTACAGAAGAACAGAATGAGTATAATTTTTTTTTTCTCTCTCTCTTTTTCATATAAATGGTATGAGTATACACACCATGAGAGGAGCCAGAGAGCCAGAGCCACCGCCACGCAAAACTTACATTCACAGATTTAAACTCTGTTTTTTATCATGTGAATACATACATAAAATGTGGGCATATACATAATATATATTTCTTTTTACTTTATATCAATATATGAGTATATTTTTTTATAATATACTTATTTTCATATTTATACCGTTGCTCCTTGTTCGTCTATGCGCTTTTTTAGTTTAGTTTGTTGGAAAAAGGATGTACGTTACATACGTAAGCATATCAACAGAAAACTCACGGGATCTGCTCCTCAATTCGTTCTTTCTTACACTTCCATTCCATTTTGCTATTGCTACTAGCTCCTCAGTTCAGTTCAGCTCAGTCCTTCACTCCTTTTTCTTCTCTCTCTCTCTCTAACTATGCACTAGGCACAAAATATATATAATCTTACGTGTAGGGAAAATAATACTTCTATCACTTTATGTGTGTTTTTTTCTGCTGCCAGTTCCATCCATCCGTTCTTTTCTTTTCTGTAGTCCCTTCTTCACTTGACTTTGCCTAGCATACACATAACACACTTTTTACTTGCTTTTCTAATACCAGAAGAAGAGAAAAAAAACTTTATTTCTTTTCCTTCCATTTCATCCACTATCCGTCCACGTCTATCCATCCTACACCAAACTAAACCAAGAACCGCTCAGCTTCTCTTTACATTTTTAAGACAACTGTTGTGAGAATAGGCAAATCCTATAGACCAACTAATAACTTTAATACAAGAAGAGCTACTCTATACCATACCACCACCTCCAATATGCCCTGTCATTCACCACTTTACAACAAGCACCATACCATACATCTATGTTAATCATCATCATCATCAACGCTGTATTTTTGTATGAATGAAATCAAGTATTAATACAAAAAAAAGTATGATAACATGTTGATTTTTATATGCACATTATTAATACTTTATAGATTTTAGCTGATTTTTATCAATGTTACTTTTTTATAATGTGTGCTCATCTCAAGCTCACAATCCCAACAACGTTTATTGACAAATACCGATCATCATCATATCATAAGAAACATTTTTATTTTCTGTAAATTATATTTCGCACTGTAATACTGCAGCCGAAGAAACCCAACTAGTTGAAAAAATATACAATACGTTACGTATCTTCTTATTTTTTAGACCCTTTCCCATCCCTCCTTTGCAGCAATAAGTTATACTTTGTCAATTGAACAAAGTAAAAAATCATTTCTCTTCTAAAGCATCATAATCATTTTCATCTAGAGACTTGTTCAAAAAGAGAGAAAAAAACCTGCTCCAACCAATTCAATTTCGATTCATGAGTTCGAACTGATTTATGCATAGGTATATAAATATACACATGCGGTGGTGGTGGTGTATAAAAGTACATAAATGTAAATTTTTGTACACAGATATATTTGCATCTGACACATCTTTAATCTCTCTGATGATGCTTGGTGCTAAGGTGGTGTAATGCACAATATTGTAAAATGTAAGAAAGAAACCAAGAAAATAGGATTATGTATTGTGATGTGACGATGATGCGATGGTGTGTCTGAACATTTAAGAGCTAAACAGCACAGCTATATGAGTTAAGTTACAATTCACTCACAAAAAACATATTTTTTTTGTGTTGAAGCCTTTTTTCTCTTTTTTTTGTGTCATGATGTTCCTTACTTTAAATGCGCTCAGTTAAAGGACATGTTCATATTTGTGTATGATATGTTACACGCACTATGTTTGAGATTTAAGAGTTCTCATCAACATTTTTATGAATTGTTTTTCACAAAAAAGAGAATAGATGACGATAAGAAAAAAAAATCTTATATTTTTTTTCAAAATAACGTCCAATGGATGTACGGCGTGTGTATCTATAAAATTATACCAATTTCACATTCTCTTTCTAACCATTATACTGGTATTGAGATCTTCAGGGATTTTCTTAATACTTGCTGTGTGGACAGGAAATGGGAATGCTTCAAGTCAAGAAATCAACTTGTTCTGTAGTATTAAATGTATAGCAAAACATCGTTTGTGAGCTTGTAATATGGATTCATTATATTCAGCTTTACTTTATATTATGCACATATAACACGCGTGATTCTTCTTTTAACAACCAAAATAACTAGTTGGATAACTTTACAGTATTCACATAACGTGAAAAGGAGAAGATGAAAATCGAAGTGGTGGTGGTGGCGATGATGATAATGATAAGGAGTGAAGCAAATCTTTTTGAGGAACTGCTGCTGAACTGATGATCATAAACTAAAACCTATATAAGCATAATAGCATCTTTCTTATGTGCTGGTTTGGTTGGTGTTGGTACAAAGAGATGAAGAAAAGCTTTATTTTGTGGCATAGAGGCCAGTTGATTATATACGAACCCATTAGTTATGACTAAATAAGTTGAGTTGAGAGTAATAAGAATATATTTTTTAAAGTTTGGCCAGAAGAGCGGCGAAGAATCTGTGGATGATCGTGATAATACAAGTTTGTTTCACTTAAAAAAAGGATGCATTTAACAAGGTTGCGTCTCTGTGAGCTGAGATGAGCTATACAGGCAGATGGGATGAATGTAAGTTTGTGTGAATGAAAAAGGAGCGGCGGTTCAACTCAAAATTTGATGTTATTTCTTTATACGCATACATTACTTTTCGTACGACCAGAAAACTTGTTAAAAATCAGATATAATAGCTAAGGTGGTTTAATATATAAGTTTATGAAAGAATAAAAACTGGTACTACATGATCGTTTTAGTTAAATATGACTAGCTAAAGGATGATGTCTTTTGGTGAACGTATTCATGTAAAGTGTCGATGAAACAGCAAACGAAATGGATTTATGAAGTATGAAATATATCTAGCATATATTCTATATTATGTACTTCAAATACACTTTTACCATTTATTAATTACAATTCGTGTTTATTTTCGCTGTTCATTCTTTTTATAAATCTAGCTGCTAAATTTTAAAAATTACTATTCAAAATTAAAACATTTTCATACTGTTTGAATGCAGAAATCCCCAACTATATAAAAATTACTTTTAATTTTTTGCCACAAAATCATGTCACTAAATTAAATCAAAAAATAAAATAAATTCGTTCATCGTTGAAAGATGCAGTCATGTTTTTCTTATTGCAAACTTCTATTGAAGCCCAAGTCCAAACACCTCCTTTGACAAAATGTTGAAACGCTTCTACTTTGCAATGAAATGCTCGTCAAGTTGGTTGACGGCTCGTTCTTTCATAATATTATGTACATTGTATATAGGTACGACTTGGTAGATTGTTACATATAAAAAAGGAGCCATTCAAGATAAAAATCCTTTAAAGTACTAATGCGTATGGTATGACTAATATATGCAACTAGAATAGTAAAGCATTATAGTGAATTAACTTACTGTGGAGCTACTACAAAAAGCAGAAATCTATTCGTACGTTTCTTTCTTAAGTCCTGTTACGACTTAATATTATATTATTCATGTATGAGATTCACAGGTTTTTCTCTTTATATTCATCAGACAAACATGAAATTTACCTACTTAAAGTAAGTTAAACCTGAACGCTAAATATGATGTATGCCTGCAAGCCGATTTACTTGTGTTTGTTATTTTTATAATAAAAAAATTGTAACTTCAACTGAACACAACACATGGTTATATTACATATTAGTGTGTTTGCGTCTATTAAGATTTGTGAGGGAGTTTAACGCGTAGCGAAAAGAAGCTAAATGAAGAAATTTGAAAGAAAAAATAAGTAAAAAAACGCAGAGAATTCATATTATTCCGATTGTAATAACGCGCCTTTATACAAGAAGTTCTTTTTCAGCTTCACAATTCACAGAGTGCTTGGTTGAATGCCTACAAACACCATTATACAAGACACACACAGACATATAGTTCTTTTCATATGCTATATTCACCCGGCGTCGGCTAAGCATCGCATACCCCCATATATTTTATGTATGGTAGTATATGATGCTTAGCACGCCGCCGGGTGAATATAGCATATGAGAAATATAATAAGTAGATGAACAAGGGAGCAGGCTTTTTTAGCCTTCTTCTTATATAACTTGTGTGTATTGTCTTGATATAGGTAGCCCTTCTCACTTTTCCCGTTGCTCAGTTTTAGAGGTTTGCTTGCTTTTGCCTTTCTACTGGTCTGGTGGTATTATTTTTATGACTGCCAGCCAAGTGCATTTCAAAAGAACAAGTTATTTTGCTGTTTGGGAAGTACAAAGTAGCAGTAACCCAGGCACAATAAGCTCCTTTCTGGGTATATACCATAATGCTAAAAGAGATAGAGAGCTTTGACTACTGCAACTTTCTTGTGTTTTTGGGTCTGGCTGACCTGCCTGGCTGTATGTCTGTGTGGAAAAAAATTCCTCCAACTTAACTTTTCAAGCTCTCATTGTGCACTCACTCACATTCAAATCCAAGCAGAGAGAGAGAGAGAGAGAGCCAAAACAGGCAAGCCTTATATGTACCCGTCCCTTGTGAGTGTACTAGTGTGTGTATTCTGTGTATGGGGATGTATGGTCGTTTCCTTTTAATGCTTTTTAGGTGGATGTTGGATATGGAACATGATTGTGACAAGATTTTCTGTACCTGCTTCTTGCATTTTGTTAATATTTTGGTGTAGCAATACGTAGTGGTGCTGCCAGCAATATAGTGACGACAGAGACCACCCAACCCCCTATATTCATCTCATTCAGAAGAAAACGATGCGCTGCTAAAAACCTGTATGAGTTTTAGCTGAATTGTGTGGACAAGTAGAAGTAGAGAAATACCTATACCTACGCTTTATTACACTTTGAAAGAAAGAAAAAAGGAGTAGTAGCAGCAGCAGAAGCAGTACTCCTTTTTGGCTTATGTTATTCTTATCGCTATTTGATATGAATTGAATGTGTTCTGTTCTAAAGAATAAAAGCTATACATACGACAGCGAGTTGAGCTGGGGGAGAGCAGGTTCCTCCACATTTCTACTACAGCTTTACTTTTTGTACTAGCGTATTGTGATGTGATAGCAGCTTTATGTTTTACTGAACGAAAAACTTTGTGTTTTGTATTATGATAAAATACAGCTTTATTCATAGAGAGAAAAAAAAGCTGGGTTGGAAATTCTTTCACTTTTGTCGAATATCATTACAATGTCACTGTGTTTCGTATTCAGATTTTGAAACTGTGATGATTGGGGTATCACATCACACCAGTAACAACCTTTTATATCTATTACATAAAACTAATTGTGTTCTAGAAATTGTGAGAAAGCATACTTATTCATTGATTTCGAAAAAAGATTTTACGACTCTGGATGAAAATGCAGCAAAAAATGAACAAAACGTTAAACATTACACCTTAATGCATGGAACTGACGATGGCGAAGCTCTTTCGATCTGACTTTCATGGCAGTGGAATTGGAAGCAGGAAAATACGCTATTTAGAAATACATCGGCATTCAAGAAAAAATACAAGTTCTATGTTGCTGTTACTGTATTCACTGTGTGAGTGTAGGAGTACGTTTGTTGCTTCTTTTCAGAGAGGGACTTCTCTTATAATGCAATACATTTAACTCGGTTGGTACTGAATGAGTGGGGGTGCTTATTGTGAATCGTACAAGAATTCAATGCGAAACGTATGTATATAAAATACTTCGTTCAGCATAAATGCAGACCATCATCATTTTCATAAGATGCTTTTATTTCTTTTGTTTAGAAATACGACTTGAAGCAATAAAATGTGAATATGTTCAAAACAAATATGCACAGGCCAGGCCTTTACTCATATTAAATTACAACGGAACTTTCACATTCACAAGTGTTATAGGTTGGTTGGCGAATTGATGAAGGTGTTGGTGAAACCATAGGCGAAATACATAGAGGCATATTATAATATTTTACCTATATAAGTGGCGGAGGTTGTGCCCTAACTTTTCTTTAGAATGAGCAACTAGTTCCTCCTTCATCGATCCTTTATGAAGATCGTACCCTGTGGAACCTTAACAAACTACATTTTAAACAATTTTCATCTGCAGAAATGTCAAATGAACCGAACAGTTAACTTATCGTGTAATCTTGCTGATGAAAATGCATGCTAGCTTTGTATACGATTTTTATACTTTGTTCATTCTGTGGTCTACTGAGTCTTGAGAGCATTTTACAAGACTGAAGAATTGATAACACGAGGCAAGATAGACACACAACTGGTTAATAAATGCTACAGCTAAATGAAACAATTGATTAAAAGAACGTTACAGGTCTACATGATTACACTGTAGACAAAACAAAACCACCGCCTCAAACTCAAAGGTCAAAAATGAACCTACATCCGGATTCATGATGCAAACTATGATAAATTCTGTACGACGATTATTTGATCATTATTATGAAAAGAAATACGATTACAAATTACGATACTGTCAATACGGTTAATTGACAGGACATTAGGAGTTTGCTGTAAATTCATATGCATTTTTTGCACTTTTCACTAACAACGAGAATAAAAGATAAGTCAAGGTTCCATAATCTTTGCTTAGAACTGAACTTGGCAAGAGATAAACAAGGTAATTAAAAATCAACACAAAATTAAGGCATTCAAATTTAAGCCTGACTTTTATCAATTTAGGATTAGTTGTTTCAAAATATTTTTCACGGAATTTTCTCCAATGAAATGCACCTTATTCTCACGATAGCCTAGATTACTCGACTATTTGCATTGTAATGCAATAGGATGCACAATGGCCTCTATTCCTGTTAAGTTCCGTGTGTGCATTCGTTAATATATACGAAAATACTTGCATGAATTCAACTTTCGGACTGTACAGAGAATTCAGTTTTTTATTATCAAACCTCGTAGATTCGTTTTATAATACATTTCAAGCATATCCTGTATCTTATTACGTGACCCTTTTTACTTTTATAATGCAATTCTTACGGTTTCGTTAAAGCGTAAACCATTCAAACCAGTGAGATTTTTTAAAAGAAAAGGTTATACCTTATAACCCTGATTTTTTAAGATACAACGTTTGTATTAAATTCTTACTCAAATTTAAATATGCAATTTATTACTGAGACAAATTTGCTTACACCATTATTTGCAAACTTCAGCAAAATGTAGCTGTTAAAAAGAAAGCTAATTTAAATCTGAAACTTATTTAAAATCCATTCTAAAATTATGCCATTAGCCATTAACGTCCAAAATGAAGCGATCTATCATTCAAAAAAAATATATGTGAAAAAATTTGACAAGCATTTTTAACAAAATGCGTTTTATTCTCATTTGCTCTTAACATGCTCTTAACTTGCATTGTATTTAGATCTTTTGTAAAAAAAATCCTTTGGGATAGGAGGGAAAAAATTGCTAAATAACAAAGTGTACGTTTATCAACCAATTATTTGCGATCCGGATTCATTCGCACAATATGAAATTCATTTTTATTGTATAGGTTGTTGATACGTTCCTTTTGCTTTAAGGTGACATATAAAGATGTAAAAAATACAGACCACAACAATCGTTCATGCAAACGGTAAAGACGAGTAAATCGTCATGTATTGTAGCTTGACTTTTTATTGTGCCTATTTAGTGAAAAAAGTGCAATCAAGAAGTAATTTCGAGAAGGATGAACATAAATTTTAGTTATTATGCTTTAGTATCCGCATGTTTCGTAATTCTTACTATTGTTTAAGTTTTGATGGAGTAAAAAATATCTTATAAATATCATGTGTGGTTTTTCCTTGAATGAATAAATCGTTAAATATATCGCTAAAATCAATATTCTGCGTGAATGAATATACCAGATATATAAAAAATCTTTATGATTTCATTCAAGCAGATAATTGGCCAAAACTTTATGTAAGGTAGTTCAAGTAATCATAAAAAAATAATACAATTGAGAGTAAATATTCACTATATCTTACGCATTGGTTTAAAAAAAAAACAATTTATTTTCATCATACAAAGTCGATATTACATTAAATTATCTCCAATTAAAGGTTAAATGTTTAAGAAAAGCATTAGTTTAACATGACATAATAAACTGTTCAGGTACCAATAGACCAAAAATATATCTTTGAAAAATGCATGATTATGGCGAGTCACATGGCATTACAATAATATTATAACCAAATTCATCCTTCCTACACATATATTTTAGTGCGCAATTTTTTTTATTTTAAGAAATTTAAGTTCGCTGGCTGAAGTTGAAATATGATTCTAGCTTTTTTACTTTGAACATGTGTCTCAAAGTGTTACATTGCTGATCAATGTATATTTAGTCCTTCTTTTTCTGATGATGTTTCTTTTTCTTAACGGAGTCATGCAGTCTGCTAACTTTTAGTAAACGAGTCATTTCAAAGTAATAATTTGTTCGATATGTTATTGAAACCAACTGATTTTAAAAATAAAAAATGTATAAAACTCTTCCTACAGATCCACATCCTCTAAAAACGTCACACATACAAACATGTGCATACTCGAATAATTATAGATGCAAGGTTATATCAAACCTCGTATTATGTATTTAGTAGTCGTTTGTGTATTTTTAAGGAACAAGATTCATTACACGAGATTTTTTATTGTAAAAGTTCTTGTCGTATATATAAAACAACCATTTACCCAAATAACATCTCAAGAACTTTATTTGTAACAGTGCCAAAATTACATTTTTATCGTCTTTTGCTTCAATGCTTTAAAGCAGAGTGCGCCTTGGGTTAAATGGGTAAATTAAAAAACCCATAAAACCCTGGGTAAAACCCATACCCAGCCCAC
>JAQIWN010001090.1:0-23340 GCA_034699025.1 Entomobrya cf. arborea Gr-Col-00668
ATGATCAGTGTTCTATATCAAAAGTGAAAATTTTTCTTTACGGAAGAAAAGAAGAGAAAGCTAAAAGCGAGTTTGCAAACTCTTAGCTTAGCTCACGGGCAAATAGCAGGTAACACAGCGGAAACATAAAGATTCAAGCTTCACAGCGTACGTACACTAAAGATGTTTAATTTAATTGCTTTGTTGATGTTAACTTTTGAGGTGAATGAAAATGATGATGATAACGCTGTTAGACAACGCAACGGTTTCAAGTCTAGAGGTTGTATCATTTTGTTACGATAACTTTGATATGCATTACCTTTTGTCATTCTACATTCTCTTTGTAAGCGTAAAATATACAACTTGAGAGAAAGGACACCGCTCACTAGACAAGAAAAAAGTTTTTTAACTAAAAAAAAAACATGAATTTTTTCCCAACTTTAACTGCGTCCCTCAATTATGCAGAGAATTATCCTCACCATTTCTTGCTGCACAAAACGAATGCTACTCAACCCAATAGCAGTACTGGACTCCCTAGACAAGCAATTTAAAATATTTTATGTTTGCGATTTTTTAATATAATTTGACCTACTTAAAAGATTTTTCCAGGAAAAGTATTTTGGAGCAAGTGTATTGTGTACTCAGCATTCATATATGACCTGCAACATTTTGACTTACTCTAGTAAATTGCTGCATTACAGGTGCATTTCTTATTCAGATTTATCCGTTTCATTTGTTTGGCTATGCAAACGCATATGATTAAATTTGTGTTTTATATACAACGCTTAAATTGCTACAGCTGCTACGAAGTCTTTAAAACTTCTTTATCCTTAAGCGAATTGTTGAAATAACTACAAAAATAAACATGCAAACTTCTCCACTTTTCAATTTCCCCAATCATTACAAATCTCACACAAAAATAAACATATTATGCAGTACCAGAAGTTTGCCGGTTTAACAGAAGTTCTGTTTCAGCTCGTCAAAATAAACTTTTAGTTTTTAGGTTGGACCAACCGTGTCCATGTCCATTATTACGATACATTAGCATGATCACATCTCCAAAGAAGACCAAAACTACCAACTACGACCAAAGCTACCTTTTGCCACTCGACTCAACTCTTTTTCTGCCATTGATAAAACAAGCTTGCATTTCCCTTCCTTAAATGTGTGCATACATTGTATCTGCGGGGGAGGATGTTGATCTGTAGAGATGTTCATTCGCCAACTTCACAAAAAAACATGAATTTGAGTCTAACATAACATGCTTTATTACATCTCTACCTATCCTACAACTTTAACTACAATGAAACAAAACAAACAAGAAAAAGACAAACTCTTTTTCATTTGGTGTTTTATTCCTTTTAGTCAGTTAAGTTCTTACTGCTCTCCTCTCCACTCGTCTACCTACGCACAGCACACACTCACGCACGCAAGATTCCAAACAAAGTATTTTAGTAATTTGGGAGCAAACACTGACGTAATCAACGCATACAAAACACAATATATAGCAACGAAGACAGCAATATGCTACCATTTCCAAAACTTCAAGTCTTTTTGCTGCACAAGTCATGTAACAACAAAATATACAAGAATCATCCAAATAGTTTTATTTGGGTCCTTGTCTAATGTCTGCACAATGTAGGCAGACACACAAAACAGTTTTTGAAGGAAAGACTTTTTGGGAAGCCACTATTTACTTGTTCATGCAACGGCAAACGCAACGCTGAAAAGTGTTTGTGCGTGTAAAGTAAAGTCAGATGAAGGCGAGATCCTTGCTTAATTGCTCACTGTGGACTGTTCTGCAAGTCTAGCTTACAAATTACACCCTGTAAGATTTATAACAATAAATTTAGTATTTATGTCTACTATTTGTACAATGCAGTGTTATGATGGAAGCTTAAATTTTAAACGTAACACCTACACCACCCACATACACTTGATTCAACACAGGCAAAAAAATACATTGTGATGTTTGTCTTGATTGCATAATTTAATGGAAATATAGTTAACTTTTTAAAGTTTCAGTGTGAGTACGGCCATACTTAAATTTTATTTGTTTTAACTTTGTCCTTCTGCTAAAAAAACGCGTGGACAGCAAAACATAAAATGTATGCACGAGTAAGACTTCTTTCAACAGAGTAGAGGAATGACAACAACAGATAATTAAAGTACACATTTAATATTTCAGAAATTTTGTATTCAAGCCCAGTATCATCAAACTTGCAAAAGCAAACAAGATCAAAGATGATTCGTCTCCCTGCGGTGTTTTCTATAAATATATGTATGCAGCTAATGTTTTAAAATAAAATTTATGTACGCAGATTTATATTTATACACAGTAATGTACTATGTAGGTAATTAAGAACTCCACACAGTTGCGTTCCCAATGTTGGTGTCTCCTTTCCCCTGTTCTTCTAAGTATTAATGAATGTGTGTATTTTACTTTTTATTAGTGTGAATTTAGAAAATATGATACGAACTTGTTTTACGATTGTAATTTTGGTGTCTTTTAGGTGCTGCCATGATACACAATTCTCTAAGAGATCTTTAATGTGTTGTATTTATTATCCGATGTGGTTTGAACACACACACGGCTTTTCATGATGAGAATGGGCTGGCCTGGCTGTTCTCTCAGTTGATGGCGTATACCTAGAAGCTTAAATTTGAATTTGTTTCGTAACGAGAACACATCTGCGTATGAGTATGAGTGTGTTCCAGAGATTCCCAGTCATTTCTATCAAGGCATGGCATAACTTTAATTTTAGAGAGAAAGCAACTTTTCTTCAGAATGCGTTGGATGGCGAATTAGAGAGTTCCATGAATTCATTAATATAAATGCATGTTCCCATACAATTAATGTAGTTTTGAACTGTGCGTAATTTGTTTCTCATATTCAAAGCAAGAAAATATCCCCAAGTTGCCTTGAAGTAGTAGATATTTAGTTGATTTTGGAAATGAAGTGATATACCTACCTTGCTATTTAGTTTTAGTAATTTCAAACATGCAAATTATAGAAACAGGTACGAGGAAAGGGGAAAAAACGCCTACAAAATTAAATGAAGCAAGAAATGTGTTGACCTACTTAGAGTTAATAAGGAAGATTTCGCATAGTTTTCTGTTCACATTACATCTAATATCGTATGCATGTTAATACTTTGTAATAAATTACTGGGAAAATGTGCTGAACAGCAGCTGCATCAGTTTACTTGGATAAAGGCGTATATCAATTAAAAGTGTAGATACAAAACAAGTAAAGTGTATAGACACATTAAACTGAAAAGTTTAGTTTTAATGAAAGATTAAAGATACAAAATTACCCTTTCAATAAATTTTATCAACATATTATATTTATACCCATTCAATCAACTCTTTCCACTAAACTGAACTTCTTTTGGTTGGAAAATGAAATGGTCACGACTTTGTTTGGCCTATATTCGATTGTTGAGTCGAGTGTAGAAATAATCCTCATGTGAAAATAAACATGAAATGGTGTCCGAAAAGTCAACCAGTTAATAAACAATACAAGACGATGTTTTCATATTTTACATAGACTTAAATAAACATGGATGAACTGTTTTATTTAACAATTCTACAAAAAAAACCGGCCTAATCTTGAGCACAAAGTATATTTTTGATGTGTGCATACATTACATTCATGAAATGTTTGAGAATGATCTGTCTTTATTCGTGTAAAGCTGCAATGTTGGATGTAAGTCGAGCATGTGTAACAAAACCTAGTAGTGTCCGTATCCGTATTCTTTTAATGTCAATAAACGTTCATTTTCTTCTGTTTTTTTTGTCTTCACAAACAAACGCGACATCCTTTCCTTTCCAGATGAAAAAGTGCAAGTGGATGGCTAGCATGAAAGTACTGGGCTTTTCAGACAAAATTATTATGAATATTTTACTCAAAATGTGAAATGAGTCGACCCGGTAGACATAACAGGAAGAGTTGGATGGAATGGAGTAGCTGAGAAAGGGTAATAAGGACAATTGAACAATTCATTCCTTAACTTTTCAAAGTTCTCTAGAATGCGTCTAGGGACTAGAAAAAAAGAGGGTCGAACCAAAGGGCTGTAAAGGTCCACTCATTTACATTATGTGACAGCAGCCGTCTACTGTCTACATGATTGCGAATGTGACATGAATTTTTAATCGGAAATAAAAAGTTCATTTTTATATCCATTCTTTTCGTCTCATTCACTTTGCATACAATGCAATCATTCTACCTTTTTTATTCATTTTCCGTGTTTTTACAAATGAATAAGCATGAAAGTAGAAGTAACACTCGAGCACATTGCATTTGGTCCTCCGTTTTTTCAGAGAACTTTACATTAAACGTCTTTTCTTTTAAGTAGGCTACAATAATGCTATGTTAGAAAAGGTTTCAATAAATTAAGTACCCTTAAAATATAACTCATAATAGCAAGAAAAACGCCACACTTATGTCAAATAAAAGTTTCTCTTGACCAGGAAACCGTCGCCGTCATCATATTCCTTATTATAAGACATGAAATATCACAGGCCACAGTCACAAACTATTTTCAACTTCCTTCTTTGTACTAAGTATTACGGCTACCCTATTGTTTTATTATGATCTCTTTCTCTTTTATGGACAGAAAGAATCAATAAACGCCTTCTCCATTTTTTCATGTTTTTTTTTCTAGCATATTTTTTCTCAGTTCCCGGAAACAAAAAAAGGTTCACTCAAAGTCATTACTGAAAAAGTAAAACTTGTTCTTATAGAGTTGCAAGAGTTTTTTTATATCAATATAACTGTAAAAGTCACACATTGAAAATTAGTGGCAGTGGCACAGCTTGGTTACTTGCTTGGAAAAGTCACAACGATAGAAATTTAGAGATGAGTTATGTTCATGTATACTTTTTACATGCAAAACGGGAAAACTGTGATGTGATATAAACGGTTTTTTAGAGAAAGACAAAATTATATCCACTCACTCACAGTCAAAAAAGGAGCTTGGTTTCTTGTCATTTGATTCATTTCATTTTTTCATTCAATTTTAGAGATGACGATGATGTGTTCTTCCAAGCAGAAAATTCATTCATTCTTTCTTGCTCTCCTACGCACATAGAGAGAGAGAGACTGTCTACACAGTAGTTTGCGAAAAGCTCTTCATTTTGATGTCATCCCATTCTCATTCTTTTCCTTCATCAATATCTACTTTTACACATTTTTGTTTGAGTTGATTTGATTGACAAACTAAGCAAAAGCGAGTCGACAACCTTGGTAATTGGTTGAAGAACACAATCTTTGTATTTTCAGCCTCATTGGTTAGCAAAGCCGTCCACCACCACCGTCAACTATTTAAACTTCTATTTTCTACAAATGATTTAGCAGATTGTTTGGTAGCTAACTAGTAGCTACTATTCTTGCTACATCTAAAAATGCATTCTGCCCTTTCAACTTTCAAATATTAAAAGCTGAATTTCACTTGTCATTATTAGTCTACTTGCTTATCTTTCCATACTATAATACTAAGCAAGAAAGAACACTCATTGCTTACAAAGCCATCTTTTTAGTTCGGTTGAGGAAATCCAATGTTGAATGTCATTAAATACAAGATGATTTTGGACTGTGTAATAGCTTCTCTGCTTCAGGTAGCCGTTTTATTATAAATACATAGTTGACAACAGCAGCATTAATTTTATATTCTATTCTACTTGCAAAACAGAGACTAAGGCTTTATAATATAAATATAAAAAAACTAAAAACGTTGTTTTCTAGACTTCCTAAAGATTAAGATTATGGTAATAGTAATAACAATAAAACGTCAAAACGGTCAAACCAAACCCTTTTGTCATGAAAAGAAACTTGAACGTGGCGTTTGATAAAGTTGTCTCGCTCGAATCAAATGTTATTGATTTAGGAACGAATAGCAGCAGGATTGAAATACTGTTGCTTCTTCAAAAGTGCGTAAAAGATGAATTAAATATAATGGATATATAAAATGTGTACAACGTTAATACATCAGCGTAAAAATTATGACTAAACTTGTTGGCTGAAATTTAAACCTCTCGTCTAGTTGTGCGTTTTTTTAGTTTTATGTCATTAAGGTTCAGTTTGTATCGTTCATAGAAAAGAAAATGTTTATGCATGCATTCGTGCATATTCTTATTATCACAAATTTGTATGAAAAAAAGAGAAATGGTTATGGTGGCTGCACACAATAATAAAAAATGATGAAAGAAAAAATATCCCTGTATTTTCTCAACTGTTCTTACAATTTTATTGGAAAATTCGTAGTTTACCAGTTTAACTAGGAAAACCATCTTAAAAAGATGTGATGAAAACGTCTCATGAAGGTATCAAGTTACAAGAAAAGCTTAGAGAAAAGGTAGATGTCAAACTTGGAGAATATTATATGATTTTAAAATACGTGTAATACGTATTCATAAAGATTTTTCTTTTCTTCATCCTTTAGCTTCTACACTACACTTAAATTTCCATTTCCTGATCTGCATCTCTGTCGTCGCGTCAGAAGGAGTTTTTTTCAACTGGGCTTTCAGACGGTGTCTGAAGCAGAAGTTCAAATTTCTTAGTCACTTTGTTATTACAAACGTTTCTTCATAAGTTTGTGAGCCCTCTTCAATTTTACACAGAAAATTTGGAGAATTGATGAAAGATGAATCCATTGATGGTTGTGAGAAGACTTCGGGTGGATGTATGCGATGGAGAAAAAGAACGGAAAGCTTGCAACGTTTTAAATAAACTTTCTACTAATTTAGTTTCATTTCCATTAGTTGAGTTTCTTTCAATATTTTTTCTAAGAATTTTTGTACGCAGTAGAATACATTAGTACTGTAGCTCTCGACTCCATCATACTGCGTACTTTCGACGCACACTTCATGCATGCGTAACTTCTGAAATTTTGTTCTCCCTGGATCCTGTACTCTCGTAGTCGTTTGTTTTAAATACGAATGCAAATAATTTCTTATGGTTATAATGATTTTAATCTGATATATTTAGTATTTACATCGCCGACAACAAGTTGAAGTTGACGAAAATTTTATGTATACAACTAAAATATATCAGGCTACAAAAGTACAAACTTGTAATCGTATTCATAGATTCGTAAATAATAATCGTGATGTATTAATTGTATCCAGAATAAACTATTGAGTAATCAGCATCATTAAACGATTATTAATTTCTAATTCATTGATTGTTTGACAAAACAATAAAAATTGACTATCGACAACCAAAAATTAGAGAAAGACTGACCCATGTTTTGGTGTTTGGAAGATCATTATCTATTCAATCATCTGAACATAAAAAATGATTTTTGACAGCTCATCAAAGGTTTGCGCAATAGGGTCAAATACTAATTTGAATCGTTCGACAGTGTACCCCGAAACACATTTCTTTTTTAGATGCATTACAATAGAATGGTCTAAAATACATACCTATCTAAGAAATTCAACTGCCTATGCTTCATCGTCCAATTTTTTCGTATTATCACGTATAGCAGCGTTTACAGTTCATATTTATTTCATATGATAACTTGAACATTCTATTTCGAGCTAGAACATTTGTTGTCAACCTGCTACGCTATGCCCAGCAGTTAAGCTAGCAGAGTCAGTGCTAAAAAATGCTGATTACGTAATCATTGTACGTGCAGCTTATCATGCTAGAATACAAGAATCGAACTTTTGAAAATTGATTACATCTATCTTTGTAGTGTGTATATTATTTAATTCAATTCTAAACTGCACACTTGTCGATTGCTATTCTATAGCTTTTTCCTTCCATTCACCACCATTCACCGTAACAAAAAAAAATGCATATTTTTATGGTCATTTTATACTCAAAGGATTATTGGTAATCAAAATCGATATAAATTATGGGATGTAAGTAGTACTTGACCGGTAGGGGCCAGTTGTATAATAAATATGCATCATGGGCAGTCCATCCATACTACATGTATACATTTATATGAATGTATGCATTTGGTTTAAAGTTTAAATATTACAGGCACATATAAAAACGTGAGACTAGTTATAAATTTATTGAAAACTGCAACCCTTTTTGCTGCTCATTTCGAATGCAATACTTTATCAGTAAGCAAGTCAGTTTACATTCATTTTACAAGACACTCGTTAACTTGTGAACTAGAAGTTATATACCTATAAACTAGGTTCTGCTTTGTTGTGTGTACACGTAACAAAATTCAAAAATTTCAATTTAACTGTAATTTGCTGAGCATACACAAAAATTTGATCAGTCAGCTACTGATTGTGAATGGAAAATGTAAGGACTGTTTTTCAGTTGTCTGTGAGCGAGTATATAGTAAACAGAGTAGTGATTCTTTGATAGAGCTTTATTTGCATTTGTTATTATGCCACTACGCGACATGAGTCCTCATTAAATAAAAGTGGAGCCTCTTCTTTTCAGTTTCTTGAGTCAGTTATGAAAAAAACTGGACGTATCGTATCATGCTTATCGTGTATATTGTTGTACACTGCACATTCCCAACAAAATTGAACCTGTATCTCGTAAACAAATTTGTATAAAAACGAAAGGATTACATCTTTGCAACTATTCAAAGGTTGCAACCTATTCAAAATATGCGACATAGAATTTTTGTCAAGAAATCTGTGTAGTCAGTTATCATATACGTTAAGTGTCAAGTGTCTTGTATTATAACCCTGACGCCTTTCATACACCGGCACACCTCGTTGTGTAGCAGTCAAGCAAAATTCAATTTGAGAATAATTTTTTTGATGAGATAAAAGGAATTGATCGTGCCGCAAAAGCAATTGTGGTCTGCTTTATGCGTACACACAGAAAATTGGCTTGTTGGTAATTTTTGTGTTTGTGCATTCTTATTTTCGGCAACAATTGAAATTATAATCCAAAATTAACACAATACTAGAGACTACAGGTCGAATGTAAAAGTTGTCATCATCATTAATGTGTGCGCTTCTATAAAGTTGATGAATGACGGTTCACACAAATCTCTAATTCTCACTTGAGCCGCGCAAAGCCTCTTCAACAACATTTCCATGCGTTTTATCATCTTTTTAAAGAGCGAAATTAATGTTGCATAATTCAAGTATTTTGGATGAATTGATCATTTTTGGGTGGGTGTGATTGTAATAATGGTGTGTTAAAATTTGAATATGTAATAGTGTGCGAAGTGTGTTAGTTGAAAACGTACAACAAAAAGTAATTTTATGTAATCTTTACAAATTAACTTTGAATTGAGCAGGGGAATTGCTTGCAAAATTGTGAATCTTTATAGTAAACTACCACAACAGGCAATTTTATTGCTAATGCCAATTTACAAGCTGGCAATAATTAACATTGGAAATTAGCCTTATATACTGCATGTGATGTGACTGTTCAAAAAAATTGTGTTGCCAAATTGTAAAATATGAGATGTGTTGCGTGTGAGCAAGGTCATTTTGGAGTGTGTAACGTGGCCGTGGGTATCAAAGAATGTATATAAAACCACGTGCTTACATCTTGCATGGGATATGGAGTAGAATAGATTGAGAAGTGACAACAAAAAGGAGTAAACAATGTTACGTTCTTGTGGCCGCACAAGAATGACGGGAAATACAGAAGGATAAAAATGCAATTCATAATCTTTTGCTACAATGAGATGAAGTGCTTAGTCATCATTTCAATTGTACGGCATGGCATACTTGAAGCTATTGATTAAGTTGGAAAAAAGTAAGTTGAAAATAAAGCTATTATATTCCTTTAACGAAAAATGTATTTTCAAAACGAAGTTTCATAATACACGATTACTTGTGTAAAGCATTGTTCATTTTGCTTTGAAAACATTTATACTTGCAGTTGTTCAATGTTTCATATGCATGATGATGTCGATGTCTATCATTGTGATTGTTATTGTAATTTTTAATGGGATAACCTTTCAGTTTCAGTATCCAACATGATCAATAAATATAGTAATTAGGCACTGTCATTAGTGATTGATAATACATTTATATACATATATTTTTTTAGGTTAAGTTGAGCTGTTTTCCAGTTTAGGATGTAATCTTGATAAAAAAATCACCGTTAAACACTACGTGGGCTAAATACAGAACTAAACAATGTAATAACTTGACGCGTGACATTGGCTCTATTGTAATTTATAATTTGACGAAGAATTTGTGTTGACAGTAATCATCACAACCAAGGCTTCACCTTTATTGTCCTTCTGGATTATGTTACTTGGTAGGTATCCTGACAAAACAACTAATTAGCATTTCGTGTTCGCTAATGAATAATGAATCATTGGTTAGAGCCATCTACACAAACATATAGCCAAGCAGCCTAGTCTGAGTCAGTAACAATGCAAATTCAAGACTATAAATCGGATGGTTTTGAGTTTTAAAAACCTTAGATTTTATGTCCACTTTTGTTATTGGAGATTTGATGCTGTTGGTGTATTCAATATGGGTAATGCACTTTGTCAAATATTTTTAACCAATAAAGTTCAATGAAAAACTGGAATTCAAAAGATTGAGGGACTTGGCAAGCATCTGAAAATCATGTTGATATTTGAAAGTTACAAACATACTTGTGCCGTCAGTAAAACTTCATTATTGTATCCATTTACAGAGTGCACGCCAAAAGGTGCGTTTACAACTTCCACTATTATGCGTAAAATTCCTTATGCAGATGGGCTTTCATAAAACTTTGATTCATTATGATGTGAATACTATGTATGTTAAGGGACAAAACGAAATTAACATGATACATGATTTTATGCGATAACGCACAATGATACTACTAAAAATATTAAATTTCACTTTGTTAATGTAACTTGAAATGACACAATGGTATGTGTGTTGTGTAGATTATGTTTCAGAGTGATTCAACCAACCAGCTCGAGTGCATATTCAGCATTTATAAGTGCACCTGATTGTTGTATGTAGATAGAGAATATCTTTTTTTACAAGTTTAACACGTAAAAATATGGGGTAAAATTTGGCAATCTTTTTTGTCACGACACTTCGACCTTGCCTGTTTGTTAAAAACTGCAAGCAATTCTAGGAGGAGTTCACTAATAACTAAACACATAATATTAATATAACATAATAGGTATGATTACTAGATGTTATCGGCTATAAAAATCAGAGAGATTACTGAATATTACTTATATAATATGTGGTCATCATGAAGGTCGAGCTAAAATGTCTTCCAAATTGTTCTATGATGTATTAAGCTCATTTATCAAGAGATTTAATACTTTAGCTGTCTAAATCCGTATAATGTATTTTTTCATTGTGTCGTATAATTTTATGGGTTCAATGTGGCAGTTAAAGCTAAATTTGTTGACGTATAGTTTTGTAATGTTATAATGAAGGGTACATGAGCTATAATTTTGATACAGAGACAAGAGACAATCAATTATACCTAATCCAGATTTTGATAAAGCGAATAATGGATCATATTACACGAATATATGACAGTTTTCTAATTTTCCATCTCCCACGAACATAAACATGAAAAACGCAACACTGTTCGGCTACAAGGTTACATGATGTGCTGTTTTACAATTTTACATTTAATCCAACAGTAGCTGTCGTGAAAATTGCTTTTACTGCAGATATAAGCAATACTTTCTACTGTATTGTAAATTGCAGAAGAAAAAAAGTGTAAAAAGTATCATCGTTAAATTTCTTAAAGAAATTGTAAACAAGAGCAATAAGAAAAAAGTTTCAAGACTTTAAAGGCGCATGAGCTGCGTTAATAGCTGTCCCGTGTGACAAATTTCGCGACGAAATTGGCGAAGAAGATCGTAAAATCCGGTAATAAACAATTTGAAATGACCTGTATCGGTGAGTAATTCGTCTTTCAACGGCGATGGTGAGCTTTTGAAGGAATGTGTTTTTGGTGAGTAAAGTAGGGTACTTCGAATCCAAGATGTACTTTTGTACTCTCGTCGTTACGCACATAAAGAAAAGTTAAAGTAATAACATGATTATTTTTACAAGCACATTTACACCATAACCATACACGTATAAGTGGTTTAAATACACATTGGCATTATATTAGAATTATATATATTTGATATAAAGATAAAATATACTGTATTACATCGTCTCTCATGGTATTACTTTAACTTTAATGTCCTAATACCTTATTCCACTTTCAAAAAAAGGATCTACAGACAAGTAGCTGTACGTTGTATACGTCCGTCGTAAGTAATGGAATGTCGGTCGGTTGGTCTTCTTGGTATTTCTCTCAAATTCTCAAATTGGTTGGCTCGGTACGCACAAAAAATTCCAAAGCAAACTAGGAAGAAAACATGGGATTCAAAACTACCTTTGGCCTTCTAAAAAAACTAATGAAAAACAAGTAACATCTTTATTTCTTGAAAGAAAATTATGGACGTTTTTTTTCGCTAGCTAGCGTCTTTTCAGCCTTATGATATGAATACAAGAGTCGGCAGTTGCAGTCTAAAGGAAATTGACAAGATTCTTGAGAAATAGGACAAGTTTTCACTTTGTCGATCGATTTCGCGTGTCTACATTTTTATGCAAAATCGCATAATTTTTTTTATTCAGAATTATGGCGAATTTCTTTTGAACATTTGAACAATCCCTTTTTTACTTGTGTCTATCGCACATTTTTTATGTTGAAAAGTTACAAAAAAACGAAAGCAGTAAAAAAGTTAATGAATGCCTAAAATTATAAAAGGAGAGTTTTTCGCAACACACCAAAAACCCACAAAAGAGGACATAAAATTCGTCGTCACAGACATTTTCTAAAGTCATCATCTATCTAAAGTGTGCAACTTAAGTTTTTACTTGTCACTGTTTTATTGCTTCTGTGACACTTTAGGTATACTCGCATTCTGCGTATTTTCTTGAATTGCCAACCACACAGTCTTGTTTACTCGTTATTGGATACACTCCCATTATTAGCAAGTTGTTGCCTACAAAAATATATATACATTTATGTACCTTTTTGCTTTTCAGTAATAAAATATGCTTCTCAGGTGTACTTTTATTTTACCTAGAAAAATTACTTGACTTGGAACCACTTTCTGTACAGCAACAACAGTAGTATCAAATATAGTGTTTGTTGTGATCCATAAAAACTATACGTAAAGTAATAAACATTGGCAAAGTAGAAAATTTATGCATTATTTTAGCATAATAAACTATCAACAAAAGTATATACAACTATATATAGCTTAACAGATACCTTTTTTTTAAACTGAATCGGACATACAAGGTTTAAAAGTTTGGTTGCCGTTGCGTTGCCGTATTCAAAATATTTATACCTAAATGCATTAATGTAATGTTGTATAGTACCCCATGAGAGGTCATTTAAAAACCTGTAAATTCTTTTTCAAATTAAAAAAATACAGTTTAATAATCACATGAATCAATCCGATTAAAATGTTAAATATTAGCGTGAGCGACATCTTTTTTTTAGCATATCGCTTCCGATACTGCAGAGATGACTGTAAAGTTCATTGACTTAATTTTCACATTGAATGGTTTGTAGATTTAATGAAAAATCTCCTGAGCTAAGGAAAAAAATGAATGTTAAGGAAATGCGTGTGGTGTACCAAATGACGTTTGCCTTCTAGTAATTAAGAAGCTGAATTCAATTAAGTGAGTATGCAGTATGCATAATTACAGTCTTTCGATGGGAATGGGCCGGAAGAGACAAATGAAATTGTAGTACCGATGATAAACAAGACATGAGGGAGTCACTGCATCCTTTGACATCCAATCCAATCCAGCATCATAACATTATATGAAATGAAGGAAGACCATTAGTCTTAATTATAGTATGAAAACAGGTGTGCAATATTATATAATTTTGGGGTAATGTGCGAAACAAGTGTAAATTATACAATGTACGTAGTCTAGTTGGTTATAATCTAAAGTTGACAAACCGGAAGGTACTTTGAGTCTTTTGAAAAAACAGTAATCAGTGCAGTTGCGATTTTTACGAGTGAATGAAATGTGCAATTATGTAAGTCTATTAACTTTCATGTGCGTTGCAATTGTATTGCAGGCACATTTCAAAATTATTTTACCTGTTTGCTGCATGTCAGTGCAGTGTTGTAATTGTAACTGATGATTTAATGATCATCTTATTTAAGAAACGAGAAACGTATCTTATTGTCCTCAGTTGTCCTTTTCAATGAACTGTTTTGTGCACATTTTACTTTGTTTTAATGAATACGAGTGAGTAAATCTTGACACATAACAACACAAAATGATTTGTCGTTAACTACTAAACATTTTTACAAACCAGAAGTTTGATCGGCTGTTGATAAACCATTATTGCTTTTTTTCTTATTCTCTTTTCCTTGTTGTCAAACAAAATGTAGTTTTCGTATTGAAATCTAGTCTAGGTTCATAATACTTCAAAACTTCATTTAATCTTTTGCACGATTGCCATAATAATGATCATGTTAACAAATTATATCAACTAGTAATAAAGTAAAAGGCGAGTTTGCTTTTTTCTTGTGTATGAATCTCGACTACCGACCGCTGCTGCCGGTATACTTTTATTATGTTTGAAATAAAATGGGAGTAAACTGAATAAACCAGTTACTAAACTGCCAAAATTAGAGGAATTGGAATTCATTTTATTAAAAATATTTTTCATTCACAACAACTCATACGATCGCATCAGAAAGGCAAAGAATTCCTTTCCGTTTTACAAAAGGTCCTACCCCATCATATCACTTTATTAGATCAAAGAATCTTTCACTTGAAAGGACTGGCTGAGCTGAGCCTGAACTAAAAAACGTACCCTGGCCTGGCCCGGCTCACACACACAAATACATGTGTAATATATAATGATCGTGAAATCATCTTTATCAACCAAGTATATTGCTCCCACTTGTTAGCGATCATTAAAATTCCAAACCTTCTTTAAGTGCTTTTATTGATCTCTTCCCTTTTTCTATATTTTTCGATTCTTTTCAATAGAAAGGGTTTGCATATGGCTTTGTAATCAAACTAAACAATTTATTTTGGGGGATATTGTCTTAAGTATCGAGTCTCAAATATTGAACTTTGCTTTTGCGTTTGCTGTTTACAAAGCTAAATATGACATGATCACATCACAACATCACATAGTTATTGAGATCCATAATTAAATTACCTGCTTGCCGACTTGATTAGAAATAGTCAAGTGCTCACGATCACACGTCCTGACAATCTATTCATATTCAGGTTAATTGGTGCACAGACGATGAGATGAGATGATAAGCAATCGAATGATTATGTTTGAAAGGAAATAATATATGCAATTTGATCGGTTGTCTACTTGTACGTACCTTATATCTCTTCATTACTTGAAAGCTGAAAACGCTATCATTTTAGATTGATTCTACGAAGTAAATATTTTTTAATATCCAATAAAATTTATGTACCATATTCTACATAAAAATTGATGACTTTTTCCTTTTCTCTTTTTACTTGATTGCCGCCAATAAAACGATTCTCCTTAGAAAATGCTATTATGGCATCATTTTTTTAAGCAAAATAAGCATTGCAATGCGCAAAAAACCGACAAAGCCATTTTATCAATAGGATACTCGTTGACAGCGAAAGTATAACAATACCTACACATGCCTGCCTACATAAATAATACAATTATCTTTATGCGTAAGTCGAAAACTAAATTACTCACGGCCAATGCAATTCATGTGCTTATTCTTTGGTAATTTCCTGTTCTTATCCCATTTCGTTTTTCAAACAAAGGATAAAATATCGATAGGTAGTTGAATAAGTTGGTTTTTCGATACGGTTCCTGTCACCCCACCCCCGTTAACAAGATAAAGTTTCAATTTTGACCCTTTTACCATTTCGCTTGTCTTTTACATCTTTACTGTTTGAATAAGTAAATTTTAGGATACTTCTTTTTCATTGAAAAGAAAAGCGATGTATAACAGAGAATTTTAAGTATTTTACATTTTTATGTATGAATGGATCTACAAAACATAAAATATTCGCTTATCTCACTTGATAGCACACAAAAGGCCTGTTTGCAAAAATGGTCACTCTTTTTATTCAATGTCGACCATAAAGCAGCTCATCTTTCAGCCTTTATTGTACCCCATGAAGTTTTAATGTTCTTTTGTCCAAAATTTCATGCAAAACTTGGCCTGCATGCATATATCGTGCATACACTTTGTTGTAACTTGGTCAATGGGCAAATCTTTCCCGCAGTTCTTCTTTAACAATACTTTCCGAATAATCCTCTGAGTCGAGTAGTATAAAAAACTGCTGGTTTGATATAAGTAACAAAAAAACCTATAATTCTTTTCCAAGCAGTATGAATACTTGGCAGTCTTGGCATACCATTATATTACACGAATACATACATGTTTACAAACAAACTTATTTTAATGTACATCTCTGATCTTCACAAGTATTTAGCACATGTGTGTGTATACTTTACTTAACCTCGTGTTGTGTTTGTGTAGAATCATAAGTGGCAAAAAATGTTTTTGACTGTGACATCCTGAAAAACTTGTCTGGCTGGATGGATACGGGCTCAGAGAAAAAAAGTAGCTAATAATCATTTCGCATGATTTGAGTTTTTTTTTCTTGTGAAAAAGCATTCGTTGTTGTTTGTTTGGATGTTTCGCATTCGCATAACATCATGACATACCGCTGCACATGGAGAGAATAAAGTTCTGTTTATTTTCATTATTTCATTGTGTAAATTTCCATGAGATAATAAGCATTTACCTCTATGCCCCGACTCGACTGTATTTTTATTGTTGCAAAAAAACGAAGATAATGCAATTATATTGTGCGCAAAAAAATGACACAGAGATGCATTGTAAATATACACATTCATTAAAACGTTTCTCCTTGAACGTTCTCTCTGGAACTTACTAAACTGATAAAAGAAAAAAACCAAGGATGTCAGCCAGATAAAACTTGTTACGTAGTTTGCTTGGGGATATACATATGATTTTTTGTTGATATCATGCTCTAATAGATTCCATACGTTGAAGTAATAAGTAGGTAATGTTTTTCAGTTTCAGGTGCACGGAATGTGCATTACGTAAACAGTATACCATGCCAGTTGTGTGTATTATAATGAAATGAAGAAGAGAATAGAACCGTGCGGTTACATAATAACATCATAAATGAAATACGGATTGAATGTGCAATTTGTTTACAGACACAATACAATAAAACGACTGAATGTCATGTAAAGGTCTTTTTGAATATTTTTTCATATAGACCAACATCATCTCCTTATTATCATCATAACCATTTTCATCAGCAATAAAACTCTTAATTTTATTTTGTAAAAGACATGATAATGAAAATGATCAGGAAAGCTATTCAAGCAATCTGTTGAGATAAATTGAAGTTTTTAGCTAAAGAAAGACATAGTTACGTATTATTGGTAGTTCAAAAAAAATTACTTAATGTTGATAGGGAAATATTTGTCCGTCTGCCATTATCATTTTCAAATCTTTATATTTATAATACCAGTAACTTTCATGCATCCGTTTTGAAAACGCTAAATATATTGAAAAAATAACTTGAAAACCATTACGTGTGTCTTTCTTTAGCTAAAAACTTCAATCGATATTCTTATTTTAATTTTTTGAGACATGTGGTTATAATAGGCATGAAGGGTAAAAATTGACATTGGTGAAATGTCAAGTTGGTAATATCGCACTAGTAATCATTTTATTTTTAATTAACCGGTAGTGGTATTTTGTGGCGATTGCCAAAGGCATTATTTGAAGTAAACATTGCTGGTGGTGGGGCATGGAAGTGGTTTTATAGTAATGAAGTGTAGCATTGAAATCGAAAACACTAAAATGCGAATAATGTGAAGTTATGTGATCATGATTACGATCTTATTTGGTGTGTAATGATGACAAAATTGGCAAGTGTTTTGTTCACCTTAACTTAATCTGAGAACGTTAAGGTTTAATATTTGAACAACAACACAGGCACATGTGCTGGTAATAAAAAAGTGTTCTGAAACAAGATTATCGATTTATACTTGATCAAGGACCAACTGTTACATACGCTTAAACACTGGCATGCATTCGACCACATCGTGAATTGTATTATTAACCGCTTGTTTAAACGTTCACCTTTAATCATAAAAAATCAAATCAGTTGCTGATTCGACCATTTTCATGTGCCATTACAAATTGAACTGAAGTAGTAGTGGTAGTGCCTTGAATATTCTTTCTAGACGCTTTCCTCAAGGGATTTACACACATGAACACGATTTTTCACGCATTTTGTTTGATACAATGTACAACATGTGTACAATGTTTGAGTCCCAGCATACGATGAAACATAAAAATTAACAGCCTAAATGAAAATTCGCAATCGTTTTTCTGTAAATTGCCATAAAGAATATTACTGTTTTGATTGTTACGAGTGGCAGGTAAATAGTTATACTTGATTACTGCCTTTATCACTGTACTACTGTAGCCGTTGTAATATAAGTACGTAATTTTTATGAAGATTCATGAGAGCAAAACTCTCAACGTGAAAGAAATTGAATACACTGTTAATTATTGTATGGCTGTCAGACAGAAAATATATTTCCATACAAATATGTTTACCTGCTGCAGCGCACACTTTGAATTATTGCTCACGAATGTCTGTTCCTCAAATTGTAAACTCGCCATAATCGGCTGGATTAAAACGATCCCCCAAAATGTCTATTATTGCTAATCTGAAGAGCAAATACTAATCATAATTTTTTTATGTTGTCTTCTTCAAAAAGTTGACCATAATCTTGATAAACTTTTCAGATATTCCTCCTGGTTAGCAAAGTTGCCTCACCAATGTATAGTAGTAAACAATTTTTGTATACCTTGTATATTTTGTTTTGCACAAAGTTACTTTATCATGTACGTTTCGCGAAGGGTTCATTTTAATTTGTCTTAAGAGGTACGTGTAAAAGGTTTGACATTTAATTTCAGTTGGATTTGGATAACATTTTCTGTTCTGCTGAAATTTTGAAACTTTATTTTGACTACACAATGCCTTAAATGATGTGAAATGATTTTTAAGCTCAAACTTAAGGTTTTAGCAATTTGCAATGTGGGAATCCAGAGTAATAAAAAATCACCAACTTTTTTACTCCGTTTTAAACTTAAAGTTAGTTCTTAAACAGTATTTGAATTAAATATATAAGTATGAGGTTTTAGGCAAAAGTATGCACTATATCATTATTATTTCAGTGACCATATATACACTATGTTGACTGTTTACGCTTAGCTTCTCTAAATCACCATTCGGGATAATGAAATTTTATACCAGTATAGCAGCAATAGTTCACGTTTTACTTCCATCGTCAGCCACGCATTATTTTCTTATGTCCAAATCAAGTAAAATATGAAACTGAGCTTGAAAGTACGCATATCCAAATTTGGGAATTTCCACAAGATACAACTTTACGATAACGAGTACCTTTTCTAGGTTAAATATCTTCACACATAAATATTACATTACTCTGACGTGCCTGGAGAATCATTTTTATTTTAAAATTTTGTCAAATGCGAAGATTGCTTATTACGATAGCTGAATGTGTAATTTTTCAACAGAAACAAACTCTCAAGAAAGAGAAATTTCACCATGTCAAGTTTTTCACTGAAACATTTAGTTTGCTGGGAAGTTTTTGTAGTACTACCACTACACTGTACTCTTAACTTGGACATAAATCGGCAATGTCAAAACCACACAACATTTATATTAATGAATTATACATGCATAGCTGCTTGTATTCTTGTATATATTTCTATATCCTAGTAATCTCATTCTCACCATTGTACTCCTAAAGGGTTGAGTAGCAAATTTCTACATTCTACATCTCTTTACAAACATGCCAGATTAGGTATATAAAATATGTAATAATTTTTCAAAACCGTCATGAATAGCTAAATCCATCATCGTCAGCCTCACAGTAACCATTATTACACAACAGCACAAAAAGAAAACTCGTCTCCTCTTTAAATTTATCAAAACGCGTCTTTCTTCCTATTTCGTTTCTGTAATGTTCATATTTAAGAATACAGCATAAAGACGATGGAATGGAATACAAAGTAATAAGATTTAATGGAATTATTACGACAACCAACAGTAGACACATAAGCCTACTGAACCGAACTGACTGATACAAATTCTTGTGTACGCTCAAAATGATTTGAATGTGCCACGCACTATTAAAATTGCGTACTACGCTTATCGTTAGCGTCTCGTACATGAGTTTTTTTATTATGATCTTCAATGACGATGGACAAATAAGCACAGAACGGACATGCCCATATTTTTTGATATGATGATGTACTCAAATGTTTTCTGCTGTTATTACCTATTATTGTGCGTGTATAAAGTTTGATAGTAGGATGATGATCATCATGATCAGTCCAATAAAGAACAAGTGGAAAGGAAGAAGGGTGATTATGTAAATGATGGGAATGAGAAGAATAAAATGTACAAAGTGAGCATAGAGATTTGGTTGTTAGATGCCGGGCTGATAATATGTCAAGGGAAGTCGTTCAAAAAAGGGCTCTCGGGTTACATTGTAATAATAACTATCAAATTATCATAAGTACTCGTAAGGAGATGAATACGAACGGGGATATATTATCTTATCCATCAAAGAAGAGGGACAAAGTACTCTTTGTTGAATGAAATTACGCAGCATAGCAGTACAACCGAGGAGGCTTGTTAAAAAGCAGCTCATTGTCGGAGATTCTTCTACCAATATGCAATACCACTTATTATAAACATACAAGAATGGATGGAAGGGTTATTTGAGAGGATGATGTACAATGTACACTGTACAGAGACTAGAGACGTAATGAAAAATACAAACATGTGAACTGCCAGGTTTCATGTTAGAATTAATCATAGAAATTATACTGCGTTTTAAAAGTTGTATGAAAAATGAATGCGATGATTGTGCGATTAGAATGGTGTCTCTTTATACAAGTACAGTATCTTTTATTACACGATACGTGAATATTTCGGTTAAAATAATTCTCTAGAAAAATTAATGTGAACTTATTTATTCATGTAAGTGTTCGTATGTATATATTATAATACTTTCTTACTCAAGGCCAAATTTAAAAAAAGAGAGTTTATATTTCAAGTCATCACGCCTTAACTCATCTTGCATTTGTACTGTCATGCAGTCGTCGCGCTGATCGCCAGAATGGCGATGTAAACTACATTTTTTACGCATATCTTTTCTGGGAGAATTTAAATCGTGTGCTAGTTAGTCAGCTTGTCAAGTTCCACTTTTGGGTCGGGTGAGATGTTTTTGGTATTCTATTCTGGTTTGTTTATAAGGAAGTCAATATTTGTACTGGGATGGGTTTGTGCGCTGGTGATGTCTGTATTATTAATTTGTTATGCGGAGTATGTCAATTCAACTCAAGCTATCAAATGCATCTTCGATTATTGAGTCATTATCAGAGGTAGATCATCTGGGGATGATAAGCCGCTTTGAATTCTTGGCTACTGATTTTGGATACGGGTGACGGGTAGGATAGAGGAAGAAGTGTCATGTAGAAACGAAAGTAACGACGCATAATGTTTTGCACCTGTATTCAAGTCAAAAGCTATAAGTACATAAATTATTTTATCAAGAGAATTTTTTATCAAATTATTACAAAAGGAGAGTGCTGAATTTGATTACTTTTGTTTTAAACAATCTTATGAGGTACTAGCATGAAATCATTTGAAAATAATTTTTAGCCAAGTCTGTTCATTTTGTCGCTACTTTTTTTCTTATTTGCTTTGCTTTATTTGCAACGCATAGTGGCTAACCATATAAAGAGTAAAACTTAAAAATAAATGGCTATTTTCTTCTTTTGCCAAATGTGTGCCATTAAAAAATGAAGATGCAATAACAAATGATATATATGCTTGCATCAAAACACTCTTTTTTAATCGTAATCCGCTTATGTAGGCAAAAACGTTCAGAAAGTCAAATAAATGACGAGAGATCTTCTCATTTCGTGGGCACACGTTTTCTTTCGTGCTCTTTGTCACATTCACCATTATTGGTTTTTTGATCTATGTTATGTATGACGCTGCTGCTGCCGGCAAGGTAATACCAACAACTAAACTAAAGAGAGTTCATATTCATGATAAACATATATTCAACTTAAAGAAAGGTATGTGTGTGTAATGCACAGAGATATATCAGGTAATAAATATTTTATTACGCCTTAAACATTTGTTTTTGAGAATCAGTTGATAGTCAAGTAGAAAGGCAAGAGAATAAAATGCCTAGTCAACTTTCGGTAGGTTATGTCTTCGTGTGTAAAACAGCGGCGGTGATGGAGATGGAGGTAGTTTGTGTATGTAAAGTGGTTAGCTTTTACTTGACCTCAAATTCATGAAAAATGACCTTTTCGTAACTGGCTAACAACCACAATGCACAATACCAAAGGTTTGTCTCTTTAACACGCATGTTTTTATTATTATCTTTGCACACACCACACAACATTACTATTGCCAACTTATAATATTATTACCACCACCATCGTGTGTCTGTATACTTAACATACCACAAAAAAGCAATAAAGGATAAACTACCTCTAGTGCACATATCATATCACATCTTTGCCTATAGCTTAATATGAATTCTTATAAAGTGTCTAGACGGTTCATATCGGAACTCAATTGCCGTCTTAATTCCACTTTTACTTGCCAATTTTTTTCGCGTAATAGTATATCGCTGACGGGCCTGACGCTGACCGAAAATCTCTTTTGTATGCATTTCCTCCACATTTTTTTTGTACTTAACCACAAAAGCAATGTACCCTTTATGTATACAAAAATTTTAATGACTTTATGAGTGCAGTTTTTCTTTCTTTTTGGTGTAATAAAAATGCAAGTAAATAAATATGTTATACTAATGATAATGATGCACCGTTTTCGTCCATTCACATGTCATATGATAAAGCGAATATAAAACAGTGAAATTGCAATGCAATTTTCTGTGTTTAGTCACCCGCAGTCATATCAGCGTCATCATCATCATCCGTTTTATTCATTCATATTTTTTATTCTTCAGTAGGACTTTGTAAAGTAACCTGTAACAATCCATATAATAAAATAACGCAATGATGGTGATGATGACGATGATGGGTTATTCAAAGTTAACAATAAATGCCTCACAAATAATACATCTCCGCAGGCAAGTGTTGTCTTGTCTGTCACTTAATTCATTCTTTGAGCAGATCTATGTTGAATCCAAGCAGGAGCTCTCATCAGTGTTTATTACAAAATGTCCCTAATCTCTAAGTCCCTTTTTCTTTGGGATGTTTCGTTTGGCATGAATTGATCTGAGAAGAGCGAAATATTATGTGATGTTGGTATTTTAGTGTGGTT
>JAQIWN010001091.1:0-23338 GCA_034699025.1 Entomobrya cf. arborea Gr-Col-00668
GAGCAAATAAAGAGTATATAGTAAAGAGGGGAGACATTTTCTCATCTACCAACCCAGCAAAACTCTTCAGTGTTCCCTCAGAAGAATCTTACATCTTATACTGTACAAGAACTGCTCATTGTTACACCAGCTGGTCTCAGTAGATAGCAAAAAAAGAAAAAGGGAACTTGATGTTGCTCACACTTACACTCGAAAAACTCCATATTACTTGCCTGTCTTTTCCGGCCAGCCCCTTTTGCGCTTCGTAATTCACGCCATCATCTTTATCATTATACTTTTTAATCCTTTAGTAATTAAAACACAACTTTCATTCAATGTTCTGTCGATCTTCGGTTACTCACCCTTGGAGCATTTTTGGTATTTCTTGATCATGGAGATATTATATGCAGAGAGGGTACTGTGGTTAGCGCAACAAATATCACCTTTGCCACTGTATTCTCCTCCTTCAACAATTAATGTTGTTTAGCCCTATCTCAATGAATGCTCATCCATTGTTAGTATTTACCATTACCCCAATATAAATACTAATTTCACTCTTTCCCTCATCGCAATGTGTAATGACATTGGACATAAATTTTTAATTAATTGTTATGTTTCTAGATCTCGTCTAAATAAGCTTATTCCTATTGTTTGAAAGCACATAATCACCAAATAAGCATTGACCCTCCAGAACAGAAAATAAATACTTTTTTTTTCATTAAAAATGCTCGCATTTTTTTGCATAAAATTCATCAACCACGCTGACATCGTGATATCTATCGTTCAATTTCGCCAGATTAAATATGCGTATCCAATACATTCAAAAATGTAATAAAAAATGCACCTTCTGAAGACGTATAATGAGTGAAATATATCATAAACCTCTAACTTCTTTCTCATCTCGAAATTGCATTCAAAGAAAATGGTGGCTGTGATGACGCCTACAAAGCATGAAAGGTGAAAAAAGGCAAACAGTCATATCTTGGCTTGCTACGTTACTTTGAGTGTCTGTAAATTTTTACTGAGCATTCTTAATAAGATGAAAGAGCGAACGATCGGGAAAAGCGATGAAGGATGAACTTGGTGGGATCACAACAGGTCACACTTAACATCTACTTAACGTATGTACGTACATATGCTGATGATGATCATGATGATGATGAACAATAAGTATGTGTGTATGAATGTCTATCATGTTATGTAAGTTCACACAGTCAGGCAGGATAATGGGGTGAATCTATATTGTGATTGTGACTTTCATGTAGTTGTTCAGTATGGATTAACCATACGTGTCTGCTTCTTATATAGTTATATTGGATTTATATTGTTGTGTCCATGAGTTATTACATTCATTTTTTTACCACATAAACTATAACTGTATTAACTAACTGGGTTTGCCCAATCGTGCATGTCAAAGTTTAAACTAGACGAGAGATAAATGAGTTCAGTGTAAATTGGCTGTAGTCAGCTCAATTTATGAAGTACTCTTTCGTACTATATCAAAAATTATATGATGAAATATATATCTACTTTTGGATACTAATGTTTTGTATGCATTGTAACTACAGAACTGTTATTTATCATCACTCTTTCGTGTTAAAAAGCATCTTATTCATGGTCATCACGCGTGACATGGGACACGACGGTGATGGCTCTTTTTGCACGTAATATCTAGTTGCATGAAATTAATTTTGTAAAATAAATACTTACATCCATCACTTATCATCTACCTTTTTCTCATCATAATTTCATCTTGCATCTTAATCAAATGCCTTGTTTGTTTTTTGAGGAGAAAAACCAGTCCTAGCCTTAAAATATTGGGCACAAGATAAAGGTACAAAAGCACCCAAAAAAAATCAGCATGTTTGCAATTTTTGTAAAATCATCTCTAGATCAAATTAACACAAATTATTTCCTGCATGAAAATTTTGTGTGAACATTTCAATCAAACTTTGACTTTTAAACTATTCTTGTATTTTTCTACTTTATATTATGATTATAAAGTATATAGTAAATGTACGCATTACCTGTTTGCACATACTAAATGCATTACCGTTAATCACAAATGATGAGCTCTATGAAACCTCTAACAAGATTCTGATAAAAACCACGAAGTAGAGACTTGAAGTTAGAGGGGATGAAACAAAGTAATGTGATATAACCTTAGAGCTACATAGGCATATATAGTGTAGTACAGATGAGGAAGAAAGCAGTGCACTTTGTGTAGTTCGCTTCGGTACTCACTTTCTCAAAAACCAATGATTTACAATGAGGACATTAGCAATCTAAGGAATGGCAACTTCAGGCTCGTTTTCGTCATTTTGGGGGTCTCAAAATGACTCCATAAATTCCTCAAGCTCCCATTAAATGGACTGAAAAGTCTCCATTATTGCAGGGAAAGGATAAAATGGCATTATCCGAAAATTCCTTTTACATACATCTCTCTCCTCATGTACTTGAGCATTGAACCGTGTACTTATGAGTAAAAACACCAAAATTATGCCTGTTGTTTTGAAGAAGCTGTGATGGTCTCCGGATTTTTGAAATAACCCGGCGTTCATTTACACAAAGCATAAAGTATATATCTTTTATATGATGTGTTATGACTGTAATCACTTATACTACTTCCATTTACTTTCATATATGTGGTCGTAGTACATGCCTTTATTGCATTTTATGTAGTCGTAATGCTATTACTCATTGAGAGGAAACTTCGATAAAAAAAAAGTAATTCATTGCATCGAACAATGCTTTATTGTCGCTGGAGGACGCTTTCTAATGCATCTACTTTTACTGTTTCCAACTTCACTACTGATTACTTTAATCATATTGATCATTGAAATTGAAGATGTAGGAGTGCATTACATCTAGTATTTTAGAGTTACATCTTGAATGAAATGAGGAACGATACTTCAGGCGGAAATAGACGAGGATTAAAAATATGTGTTTGAGTACTTTATTTCTCCACGGTGTTGTGAATTTAAACATGACATGTGAATGGAATTTGCACACAAGTGACTAATTCGTAAAAATAACCATAAATATTCTCTTTTTTTTTGTATAGATCTAGAGTAAAGGAAGAAAAAAAAAGAAAAAGTGTTCTGAGGATAAAAACTAGCTGATACTTTGCTGAATTTGGGAAGTGAGGGTTTGTTTGCAGTCAAGTCTAAAACAAAATGTATGAATCCTCTGTACGTTCTATTTCGTTCACACTTTCCGCATAAGAATGGTATGCATACATAGCTCAATAAGTTTGAAAAGGAAAAAAAAATGTTTGCTTTTGGTTGAAAATTATTGGAAGCATTTCTCGATCATATAATGTCGTATAGAGGAAAGACAGTGTGGTAAGCGTACTCTCTCGCAGCTCACATTTTGCTAATGTATACGACATTTCGAATGCTTCAATAACTTTGTTGGCCAGCTGCCTATTCACTCACAATCATCGTCTCATTCAAGCCGACTAGACTAGAATTTTACTAGAAACACGGCACTTGCACTTACGAAATGGAGTCGTGTCGCTGTAAATGTAAAGTTTTTGCTTCAGCTTTTTGGATTTTCTCAAAATATGTAAAAACACACTCCTAGAGAGAAACCTGCAACTCTAACAAAAGGGTTGGCAAGTCCCTTTGATGTAACTCATATGCATTTGGTGGAGTTTGGTTTACTTGCTCATTTATCAAAACCTTTTGTATAATCCTTGCCATCATTCTACGAAAGAGAAGCTGAATGCATTTGATTATACGCATAATCCATGGACGAATTTTTAAACCTTTTTTGATAGTGTTGACAATACTTTCTAGTTCCAAGTTTCTAAGATTCTTCATCTTAGAAATAGACTATAGCAAATGCAAAGTTATGCATAAACATAAGTATTTTCTTTTGAATACGAACGCAGCGCATGTTTCGTTATTGTAAGACATCGGATTTCAATGGAATGAAAATACAGTCAATAAAAAAGACCAATGCCAATGGTGTACGTTTCTGTCTGGTATTCAAACATAAAGTATTACTTTGTTAAAAATTTACAATTTTTTGTTATTTTTTCTAAACCTTTCAGGAAAAATGATGATGATTGCACAAGCAATTTGGATGAACCAAGATGGAATGATTCTATAAACCCATTTCTTCCACCTTTTCAATCCATTTTCAAGCAAAAAGGAAAACTAATCTGAATAAGAGACTCAAGACATCTCTCTACATTCCATTTTCCTCTGTACCAAATACAAGTAAAATGGATTTATTCAATATATACTGCTACTGATGGATGAACGAAAGCCTGCTACTTTCCAATTCTAATATTATTTATTCCAATGAAAGTAGGAGGAGGGTTTTGCTTTTGGAGAGAGGAGAGAACATGGTCAACTAAATTGAATTCTTCAAATATGGACAAAAAATAATGTAAGTGAAGACATAGTAGTTTCATCTTTTCACCATTCACTTTCACAAGTTGAAAAGTACTTTAACAGCCAAAATATATTAGGTTTCTGCTACAAAAAATTCAATGTTTTTATCTAGTAGTCTACAATGTAGCCAAAGTATGTATATCGAGTGATGAAAGGGTAAAATTGATGTGAAGCCCGGATAAAGGTCACTCTCATTTTAATGGATATATTCAGAAAATGGACTTGGGAATAGGTACGCCTTACTGCTGTATTGACTACTACACATGTGTGTATACGCGTGACACTTACAACAGGAACATGGCTGTCGGTTGGCTTGGTGTGAAGGAAGTACAAGTGAATACAAATTTTTTAGATGTATACCGGCTGCTCCATAGAAAGTTTTTAAGGTACTATCATCTATTTTTGCACTGGTGCCCTTTAGTACGTTTTCACTAGTCTTGTCAGCATAATGGTGAAGCATTTCATGTCATGTGTGTAAAGTATAAAAAAGTATGCACTTAAGTAACAGGGTGAACAAGTTAGAAAAGAAGAGAAAATCATGTTCAGTGGAAAAAGAAAGAAAGAGAGTGTCTGAACTGAACTTTTTTTTTCGAAAAAAGAGTTTTGTTTCTCTTGTCTTGACCGTTGGTCCTTTCTGTTTGGATATTTCTAGCACTACTTTAGTGAATCATGCAAAACGCTACTTATTATGCATTGTAGAAAACCCTACAGTAAATTACGAGTTGGCTTCTTCCATAATTCATGGTTTTCATTTATAGGAGGAAGTTGTACAGAAACACACCAGCACTTCTGGAGGGAGAAGAAGAAAGTAATACGAAACTTCATAAAGCTTTGCCTGCTTGCTGGCTTGTTTGGTTTTGGTGCAAATTTACAAAATTGGAAAAGTTAGCCTTTGGAAAGAAAATGTTGATTTGGGACTGCTGTCTTGTTATTTGATATACATGAAAACTTTACCAATGTAATTTTAGAAAGTTTAGGAAAATTATTTAAAAGCTTTGTATTGTAAAGGAAAAAGTGATCATATAATATTTTACTTTCTCATGCATGCATACATAACATTTGGACACACAACACAGTCCTCTATTAACTTTGCACTACCTACAAGAAAACTAATCTTTTTTGTTCACTAGCAATGCCAGCTATCTTCTCTTTTCCTTTCCTTGTATACCTCCCTGAAATTGGATGAATATTACTACTACGCTATACTCTTTCCGTGTAATTCTGATAGATTCAGATTATTCACATGAAAATAATACTGCGTTTGCACTACTTCCCTTATTTTGTACTTTTAAAACTCAACAACCTAGCTTGTTACTGTCCTGACATAAAATAATTTCTTTAAATAACGAATGCTTTTTGAAGTTTGTTCATTCTTTTTCGCAACTAAACATGCTTGCGCAACTTGTATACTTTTGTTCGGTATAAATTTATTTTATTTTTTTCTGGTTCCTTAAGTTAGCAATTCTGAATTCTTGTCGTAACTCATTATTTGCTTGAGGTTGACTTTAATTTAAAATTAATTATTTATCTCTTTTTAAATGTATTTTGCTCATCATGCGATTATACGATATGAGGTCACCGTCATAGGTCAACTGATTTTACAGCTAACACTTGTTTGACGATCATCATTTACACCAGAGTAAAACTCAAGTCAGCCAGTGTTAATAAACGTGATATTCCTGATAAATAATTTTATTTCAGTTATTTTATTGGCAAAATGGGTAAAAACAGTAGCATCTGTTAACAAATAGCCCACTAAGAGAAACGAATTCAGCGATAGGCTTAATTCATTGATTAAAATTATTGGGATACTAAATTAACTTTATTTTTTCACATATATAGTATAATTTTACTCACAGCACAAAAAAATCTGCCAATAACAAGATAAATGTCGATTAATTCAAAATCATGAAGGAAAATTCAAATAAGACTTGTTTTGCAGGTTTTAATCAAATAAAACAAGCATCAAATCAAAAGCAGGCTCTTTTAAATGAGCTGATTGACAATTTGATGAGAGTTACTGTAAATCAGCAAGTCGCTACGACAGTTACAAGCATTTTAATAAATCTTAACTAACTGTAATAAAATAATATATTTCCATCCAGCAATCGTAAATGCCTCTGAATACTAATTTTTATGTGACCTGTTATGAAAAAACCGTTTCATTTTACTTTCTACTAACTATGCGAACACTAACAACATGTCTGCCTACTTATATTCTGTTGTGACGCTCGGAAATATGCACCACTGATTTCATCAACACCGCTAAACACTCTTTAAATATTTCCAGCACTATTAGTACATACTTGGTTTACAATCTCGATGTGGAAATCGCTTGCTAAGTATTTTACTCGTGTGTATGCGTATTCCTAAAGGTGCTACACTCATCAAATGAATTGCAATTTCACAGAATATTCTTAATGTAAGCATGTGTATATGCACACATACACGATCTTCCAGGAAGAGGATGCGGGACTCAGACTCAGCCATTTTCAGATTGGATGCAATCTCTCAAGGGTATCGTACTTCTCTCCCCAACTACGCAACTTACTCCCAAATTCAGTCAAGAACACTCCTATTGCCTGCACAGCTTTTAACTTTGTTTGGATTGCATTTTTATAGTGGGGATATATTCGTAAAAACAAAGTTGCTCTCAAGGAAAAGACTAAAGCAGCTACAAGTAAACTTGTCGCAGATACTTCCCCTAAACGCAGTCTTCCTCATGATGGTATGTAGTCACTTTTCGCTGATCATCATGGTTTTGACATGATTAACCAAATGTTCAAATTAATCAATTCTAATACTGCAATCCCAAAACAAACTTGTAGCCCATTATTGCAGTGTACATGAGAAAATAAAGTATATACTTTGTAAAGTATAAGTATTGGCCGCAATAATATCATATAGAATAGAAGAGAGAAAGCCTCTGATTATTATTACATTTTACTGGGAATGTAGACAGACAGGCTTCCCTAAGCTGCCGTTTCAAAAGCCCCACAGCCACAAACCACCATAACAATTATTATTATTGCGAGCAGAAATTTTGTGAAAACGGGACTCCAGAGTAAAACATTTTCTCGAATAATTGAGACACCTAACAAAACAACAATGCAACGTACTTGTACATCCCACAGAAAAAATGTGTAATATTGTTAGTGTGGCACTAGGAAAAACCACTTTCATAAATTGCTGCACTGAATAAGCTTACATTCATTTGTTTCTCACGTAAAGGGATAAATCGATTGTATTGCTATTTTTGCTTAAGGACATGCAGGAAATTTGCCGAAATATAATTATTTGTTTAAAAGATCTTGGATAAGTTTGATGAAATGGTTGGTTTTTATGATTTTATTACCGTATATCAGGCGTAATAATGACTCGTTTTATTTGTTTCCACGAAAAAATACAGTGATGAAAAAATAAGCAAAACGTTTGAGAAAACTGAAAGCCTGGTCAATTTTTTCGCTTTGGACTGTATATTTCTTCGTATTATGAAGATACGATGACGAGTCACACAGATTTCGTCGTGTATACATCTCTGGTTTTATTGAGTAGAAAATTTATCGTCTCACCTGTAAAAAATCAAAACATTTTATTAGTCAACTGTTTATATTATAGAATTATTAAAATGACTAAGCTCTGGTAATCGACACAGCATCATTTCACACAAAACCACACATGATCGTTGATTTCAAATATGAGTTCATCAATAAATTTTTTTGCTGTTCGCGGTTACAGCGATGATCGTTTTGTATTTTATAGACTGTTTTTTCACTATTAGAACTAAGGATTGCATAAAAAGCAAAAGTACAACGAAACGAGCAGCAAACTAGCATACAATTTAGACTGCTTCAATGCAAGCGTCTTTTCATACGCTCTAACGATCGCACCGTCCATGGCTTTTTGTGTTTGTAGCTAGAGCTAGGCTGGCTGCTCGCACATTTTGGAAGCCCAAGTGAGACAGAGAAAGAGAAAAATGATATAAAGTGGTGGAAATAAATCACTCAAAACCCATTTTTTATCCAAGATTGCATACAAGCCCATGCGCGCAAGCCGGCTCACTGAAAAGCAAGAAACATTGATCGGTGGTGGTACATTGTAGCGCGTTGTTTCCAAGCTCTTTCACTTCCCATTTGGAATCTTTATATTCACATAAAGCAATATATGTATTCTATTCCGAATATGTTTTATTTTATCCTTTTAGTAATATGCCTTCGTATTCAACAACATTCAAGCGAATAAAAAACGCTTCTTTTCCAACAACGGTAGTATATGAACTGAGTGTTGTAGAAGTTGAAGTAAAAGGCACATGCACATATACGCCAGTTGTACTACTAGTAGAACTGCTTTAAAAAATTCCAACAGTTTGGAATTTCTCTGCCTCATATATAACATCCGCTATCATGCTTTATAACTTGCATTTTCCAGCTTTTCTTCATTCATATCGTCACCGCCACCGCCAGACCATTATAACTGCATTGCATGTTGTACAAAATGCCATGCCTATATGAACACATATATATTTTTTGGGATACCACACACAGCAGGCAACCCTTCACAGTCTAAAATGGAAAGAAAATCTATGTGCTTCCGTCCATGATACATGTTTGCCAAAAGCAAAAGAAAGAGAAGGATGGGACAAGCAAACTAAAACTAATTTTGCTCGTTCGTTGCCACTGCTGCTGTTTACTTCACAAGTAAAGTCTGCGCATATTTTTCTTCATGTATATTTTGTTCAGTATATAAGAATAAAAAGATAGAGGTTTCACAGATACAAATGCATTCGTTATTCCGCCATAATTCTCATTATAACAATGAGAAAGGAAAGGCAAATAATAATGTGCTGCTGCTGAGTGAGTAAGTGCGAAGAGAAGAGTTTTTGCCCGATTTCTACACATGCTTTAGTCTAAGCGAGAGAGAGAGAGAAAGAGAGAGAAGTTGCTTTCTCTTCCAAACTTCCCGTTTGCTCCTGCTCTCTGCAGAAAAGTGGCGGAATGGTGGTGGTGGTGGCAGTGGCCCTGGTAGTAGCTCACTTTTCTTTCATATACCTCATGCGTTATAATTTAAAGTTCACTTTTCACTTACAAAAGCAACTTCCATTACCACCATCACCAGCGGCCCAACATATATTTCATGAGAAATACTGAACAGAAGAGGTTCATTCAACAACGGACTTTGCTTTTGTAATGTAGCTCCACTGGTAATGAGAAATGCTTTTATGATATATTAAACAAACTCGCTTGGGATACTGTACACATGTTTCAGGACGTAGACCCGTGTAGTTTTACAGGCCAAATGTAATATCAAACACCACCAAAAAGTTTTGCTCTTTTCAAGAATTCTAGAATTTCGCTCGTGGTATTATCTTCTATTATTTATAGGGAAAATATGTAAATGCAATTCATCTCGTTGAATACCTTGTGAATGAAATCCCGTGTGTTGAAGATGAAAATTAACAAAATTGAGAATAGAATTGCTTCTTTTGCTACAAATGAAAATATACATTAAAGCAATTATAGAAAGCGCACATTCATGGTGGTATATGTATGTACATAGTATACATATGACAGTGAACAAGTTAAGCAGAGAACACTTGTAAAATTTGTGATGTGCAATGTGTATATATCCTAGAAAGCTGGTATATAACTTTTCTATACATATAATTATAGCTGAAAAGAAGACATGGCTTTCAGCTCTTGAATCTATTTTTTCTCTCCTTTTTTTCTTTTTGGAAGAAATCGTGTATCTTGTTGGAAAGTTACGACTACAATGTATCGAGAGAGGGAGAGAGAAAAAAGAGCCATTATTGCACCAGTGACGGGCTGAATGTATTTGCAGCAGCAGCGTAGTATTTTCTCTCTAGACTATCTATCTTGAACCAACTATCTTTTTTTCTTTTTTCCCATTTTTTATTTCTCTCTCTCCTATTTTCCCTATTTATTGTGAGAACGAGTTCTGCTGCTGTGCTACGAATGTTTGGTTGGTTTTTTCTCTCTATTTGGCTGTTTTAGTTGATAGTTCGTTGGTCGTAGTGGGTGTTCTTAGACAGGGAGGAGGAAAAAGTAAAGTAGAGAGTTTCTTCTTCCTAACCAACTTTCTTTATTTTTCTTCCTAGCGTTCTCTTCTTTTGCAAGAGAGAAGACTCCTTCTTTCACTTTACTTTACTTTCTTAAGAAAAAAAAGTAGAAAAAAGATGACGACAAATTTTCTTTGGCTTTCCGCACTCACTTCCTTTATGTATTTCTTGACTACTTTCCTTTCACAGTTAACAACAGCGAAAAAAAACTTGTGAATGTTTTATTATGGCATGTGTGTGTGAACCAAGTGCGGAGAGACCACAAAAAGCAAAACTATAAAGCATGTGTATTATATAGTGATAGCTTTAGGGTACATACTAACGGGAACAATGATGCTGCACATCACGTGGAAGAAAATGTCATCAAATTCTAGAGGAAATTCGTCTTATATATATTCGTCCAACTTTCTCGACCTTTCCAAAAAGCAAAGTCAAGAAAAAATAGCATTTTGCAACATCCTGAGCCATAAATTATAAGGAAGCTACACACACTCTATAGTGGAGTGGTTATACATTTTCCAAATCTTTTAAGCCTTTTCACAAAATATTTTTTGTGGTCTATGATGACTATGAGCACAATAATATTTTATACATAGACATGTAAAGTATTTATCTGAATTTTTGGCTCGTATATTGCTCACGAAATCACAAAATATACAAACCTCTGTGTTTAGTGTATAATATAATCTTGACTTGACTGAAACTTGAACACAACTTTGTTATTTCATAAATAGACTAAAATGCATTCAAATCGTCATAAAGATTTGAAATTTATGAGATCCACGAAAATTTCAAATTTCCGATCAAGTCAGCAAGTTCCATGCTCAAAGAGGGTTGCACTATCTTCTCGAGCACATAATTATATTTCCAGAAATTTACTTTTTGGGGGCTACTATCATATCATTCCACAACGTAACAACACAACTTCAGCTCAGTGAGCAACATGCAACAACATGAAAACATGTGTGCATAAATGCAACCGTGCATTATATTGCTACGGGAAAAGGAAAGCTCTGACATGAGGCAAACATCCAAAAAAGTATTATTATTGGCGTGTGCGTTGTTGTGCCTCCCCTTCTTTTCCCATTTTTTCATCTCACTATAAAATACTTTGCTACCTACTTACACGTTATTAACTGACCTTCTCGATATGAAAAATGCAAGAAAAATAATATCCTTGAAAAAAAAACACAGATCATTCAATTTTTTATTCCATTGACAATACGTTCTGACCAAAATTATTTTATGACTTTATTTTGGAGGCATATCCCAAATAATGCCATACTCAACACAAGTACATATAGTACATCTACTTTACTTAATTTCTCGAGAACATTTTCGAACTGGAATGAATGAACAATACAGCACTACATTCGTACAATTCTACTTCGATAGCACAATGTGCTACGAAGTAGTCAAGTGACCCTGCGACAAAACAACTCGAGAAAGTACAGAAAAAAATTGAATCCGGATTTCTTTTGAATGTGGTGGATTACTGCACATGTTACATCATCAATATTTCATGAGTATCAGCATTAAATCCTAAAAAAATATTTTTGCTACCATATTTTACTGAATTATTTGGTTTGCCTTTTACAATTGCACACTTCACGGTATATGTATTGTAAAGAAAAAAATAGATTTAATGTTGAGTCGAGTACAATCTAGGTATCATGGTGCGTGCCCATAAACAAAGGATAATGCGAGAATAATGCACATTAAAACAGTTTCTTGAATGGGAAAGTACATTAACTATATCACTTACACAGTTTTAAAAGTAAAAGCTTATAAAATGATATAAAGGATTTATCCGTGTGTACATAAGATATGTAGTAATGACCATGCCCGAAATATATATGCTCCTTCATCATTGTAATATTATACTGAAAATTCAGCCTGCAATTTTTACATTTTTCTGGAAAAAAAATTTCATCCATCCACTTTTGAGAAAGATGCATAGGGAATACTTTATATATAAGATCGAAATTTCTCAACAATATATCTTCCTTCCCCTTGACATGGCATGCATGCATGATAATCTTATCTAATATTACCATAAAGTAAAGTTGTGTGCCTATGTAATTTGGCTCACCATATTCTTCCCTTACAGCAAAGCAGCCAAATCAAGACCTATACCAAAAATAATGTTTTACATTACATCCGCACTTTTTTCACAAAAACAATTTTGGAGCAACCTTTCCTTTAAATATATGTACACCTCTACATCATCTCTTCGTAGTTAAATGCATTGCTGTGTAACACTATGGTTTATTTTATGAATATAAAAACAGCCAAAGCCAAGAAAAGATCTACAAACTAATGTGGATCAAAAGTAAAAATCTAATTCCAGTTCTCCTTCCTCAGTCAGTAGAGCATATATTTTATAGTGAAAAGTGCAACTTGCAACACTAATGGCGGTTGGCAGCACCTTATTTTATACATGGAACACGCGAATGTGTGTACATAAGTTACAATAAGAATACATTCATTTATTTTCTTTCATACAATCTTATTGCTTCATCTTGATGGCAACAGACAACCCGCGGCCCCATCTTCTTATGTTACGTTACTCACCAAAATTCACTTTTAAGATGCCTTTACAATAGAATAGAACCTTTTTTGGACACGAGAGATACATACAAACTTATATACCTACCAATTGTCAAAATGTGAGCTTTTCTGTACGTAATAATGGCATGGCAGTAGTAGAAGTTGTTGCAGTGCAGTGTATGAAAAAAAGAATTCTGATATAAGTCCGCCATTAAAGGCAAAGATCACGTATACCTCTTATCTTTTCCTCATCCCTTTTTTCTTCACATCGCATCAGTAGTAGGTAACAGCAGTAGCAGGAGTGGAGGTACAAGCTTCATATGATTTCACTTGCATTATGATGGTATTTAGGGTAAGCACATAGAATGCATTCATTCACTATTCACCGTCGGCGTTCTCTCCTCCAAAGAAGCTGAGAATATTAGATGGTGAATACTGTTATGTCACAGTAGTCACATGTAAAGAGTTTTACCTTTGCCATTATATATCTGCTTTGATGTGGTGTGTATATGCACATATATTATGTATTAAATGTTTATGTAGGGAAAAGGGATTCAGAGCACCACCGACACACCGTCATCAGAATCATGATTATCATCATCACCACACTAACTATCCCCGGATACACGTAATAAAATCATGGATACTACACTTCTGACTGCTGCTGCTAAGTTCCTAAAATACGAGTATTAAACTAACACCAGAACAGCATCATACTTTTCTTTGGTACTACTTCTGGTATTTTTCTTTCGGTAGAGTTGAGTGAGTGTAAGACAGCACTGCTTGTATGTGAGCAAATGGCTTGCCAAGGATCTCTGACCAAATGTAGGAAGTATTTCTATAAGCAGTGGAATAAATCAGATAAAATACGATGACACATGAACTGTCATCAAATATTTAGAACGGCAGGTTTTTAGAAAGAGAAGTACTCATCATCAAGTACTGTAGCGAGTGAAGAAATCTGGAGTTTTTGAACAGTTGCGTCACTTTAGTGTGATCCGGGTATCAACCCGTCTGTCCTGCTTTTTTAGATAATCGCCGTCGTTTTATCTATTGATTTCAGATGTACAACTTGTATGTACACACAAAGCAAGAATCTTCATGAATATAATGATATAATGAAAGCTCAAAAGAAGCAAGCAGCCGCAGCCGGTCCCCTGTGGAATCTTTCTTGGCTTCTTATCCAACTGGTTCTTTTAGTTAGCAGCGTATTTTATTTTGATTTCCAGAGATTCAAAGATTAGATTGTTTTTAAGGTATCTCCAGCTGCTTTTCAAAAGAAATTGGAAATTTATTAAAGTATAAAAGGCTCTTATCACCTGTTCCGTTAAATTTTAGCTTAATTTTGAAGCGGCAGGTATTATAATTTTTTTTAGCTTATTCTGGTTCTATGTTGATCGCGGTACGTATAATTTACAAAAAAATCTACAAAAGTTGAAAGTATGTGATCCAATTACTTTCAAAGAAAGATGATATCATTAGATGCATTTATCTTATTACTTCATTCATTTTGCGATAAGCCCTTATCTCATTTCCCGTATTCTCATCAAACAGACACGTTAAAGGGGAAAAAACTACATCGTAAATTTTAAAAATCTCTAGAATATGAGTGAATAAACAAGCTAATATAAAGTTTGGACAATCAATATAAAGAATCAAATTAGCCATTAAAATCATGTTTTCATTGTTTTAATTCTGCGCATATGCTTCCACCAAGAACCAACCACATTCCAATTTTCGTTCCTATTCTCTTTGCTCATCAAAATGTACATTACATATACTAAAGCTACATAGAAATAGCAATGAGTACGAAAACGTATTCTCTTGACAATTTCATGTGTAATTTTCTCTTGAATATTTAAGTATGATTGTTAAATAGAGATAGCAAACTAACGAGTGGTGTAGTCGGTTGGAAAGAAACAAGCTCAGCAAGCTTACAAATAATAATAATAATTAGATTCTTCTAAAAGTAGATCACAACACCCAACAATGCATGTATGCATCCATTTAAAGTAACGTCGAGCTAGTCAAAAAAAACTAACGAAAGTGCAAGCTAAAAATATGGTAATATAAATATCTGAAGTTGTGCATAAATGCGTGTGTGGGTCTCCACCAAGTACAAACACGCCTACTTGTAGTGCCAAGAATAATTGGTTTAGGTGCATGCAGACATGAACTCTTTCTTTACTTCTGATGAGTTGGCTGTAGGGTCCGCGTTCGTCTAGTAGGTGGTAAGCAGTACGCAAATAATGTATGTGAGAATCCAGCATTTTAGTGTAATAATTTTGAGCAGATATCACATATTTTTTAACCGAACAAAAATTCAGTTTGCTTTGCCATTTAATAGAACGAACTAAAATATGCATGCAATTTCCTATTATGATTATGAAGTAATGACAATAAAGTTAATGATTCTTCTTTAGTTTGTTCAGTCCCACTAACTCGGGCTTTGGAATTCAGGTAGTAGCTGCTTTATGAGCACATCAATACTGTTTTCGATTATGCTTCGTACAAATTTTATACTTTAATTTGAAAGATCCATGCAGTTCCTTCGCAGACAAATTAAAGCATGAATAAGTAAATGTACTTTGAACTTCGAGAATCTTAAAATTGACTCAGGGCATATTTTTAATGGAACTTTTTGGCTACCCACAATACAATTACAAATCACAATGCAGTCAATGATGTTTTGGTAGAATGGTACAAATTATGGTATTAATTCGAAATCAGTGCAAGTCAGACTATTCATTTGGTATTGTTTATGTGATTTATCCACGAAAGAAAAATATAGTCTTGTCTTGAGGACAATTTTAAGCCAGGGAAAAATACTTTTGAGTAAAGTATCCACTGTGACTCCTAGAATTAAATTAGAATGTGTTCTAGAGTTAAATATTTACATATTTAATGAAAGCATGTGCAAGACCTATAACGAGACAAGTATGAGCAAGAATAAATGTACTGCTTGTAAAGTTAAGTTCACCAGGCCTGTCACAAGTCCAGTGAAATAATTTCCAAAATGAACTCCCTGTTATTATTCAGTTTAAATTAGTAATCTCTCCGAAAAATTCCATTTTCTATAAAATAAAGGTTATTTCTTGTAAATGATATCTAATTTACGATATAAATAAAATTTAGATGTAAAATTTTGTGTGGTGAAATTATGGGCTATACATACATACATAAGAAGTCATTAATTTACTATAAGTGTGACTCCGCATGCAACTACTATCACACTTTGCTTTCGCATCTATTTCCTTTCTCTGGACAAAACGGAAGAGAGCCTGGGCTTCCTTGATAATAATTACAGAAACGTAATATTTTATAAGTATATTGTAAACGAACCTTTCTATGCATATTTAGTATAACAAGATTGATGGTAATGGTGGTAGTGGAAGGAAGTCAAGGAGAAGGCTAAATTAAATTGATAAAATTTTGAAACTATTTGCATGAATTGGCAGACTGGCTAGAAGAAGACTAATTCTTGTTGTGGAAGGGGTAACAGTAACAAAGGCCAAACAACTTCCATCCAAGGGTCGATTTAATCGACGTGGTAGTTGTATCATGCAAGACAAAGTATGAATGTTTAAAGAAAACAAAACTTAGTTTTACTTTTCCTGTAAGAAAACTTAAAGTTATGTACAAAACTCACAAAAGCCTTTAATATTCAAGAAAAGAGGTAGTCATCTCTAAAAGGAGATAGGTGGTCATACACTGACTTGTACTTTACTTTATTATTACATTTTGCATGCTACACAACAATATTAATTGTGTTTGTACTTTCTTTTGCGAAAAGAGTTGCTTACTATATGTGTTGTTTGTTCTACCAACCAACATGCTAAACGCTGTTGAAGAATAGTAGCAGCGGTATACTTTAATACCCTTTCCTCCTCCTCCTCCTCTTTCTCATTTTTGATCACTGTTTGGCTGTTACATACGCAAGACTTTCTGGGCCTAGTTTCCAACTACCAATAATTTAGTCTTGGCTCATTTACTTTCTTCATTTAATGTCTTCCTGTTTCATGAAGTTTATCATACACATGAACACATTGCAAATATTCAATTCGTTATGAAAATTAAAGTTTTTGCTTTCCAATAATTAAACTTAGAAAATTTTGTTACTCATGAAGTTAAAGTTAAACGTTACCGTTTTATGCAGTCCAGAAAAAATCTGTGTTCTGTAAAGATGAATTGCATTGATACCAATTGCATATGATATTAAAATTGATTAATGTATTTGGATGCAGGATAATTAGATTTTTTCAATTTTCATCTTTGGTAATACATTCACCTGACCTGACTTTTACCATTTCATGACACTTTAAAGTACAAATAACTTTCTTAAATTAATGATAAACGTACTTACTTCTATCCAACACGTAAAGCAGTTGAGAAATTATTAGGCCCATGCGAACTAAGTACGTAATAGAGATAAAAACTAATAACCACTGGAATAAATATTATCACTTGATAAACTTTACCACTAAATGAGCTTATAGTATTAAAGATTCTATGGCTTGTGCAGTTATTATCATTTCGTTATAATAATATTATAACTCAAATGATCCTCAAGTAAAAATTATAACTTAATTTTATTAACGTCAAATATTGTTCTATTTTATCAGCTTTACTGTAAAAAACGAGAAAAAGTCAGATGTACATGATAAAAATAGAAATACGATGGGGATACTCTGTTATAATTATATTTCTAATGTACCTATCAATGTTATTCTCTCCTACTAGAAATGGCGGCGGATAAGGATAAAAGGGATGGCATACAAGATGTAAGGGAACACCCTTTAAACCCTCAGCGTACAGAGAAGCATAGGGATGAATGAACGGATCTAAATAATATTGAGGGGTTGGATGAAATGATCCTGATCTCCTCATATACTCTTTCAAACAGTTTGCCAATCCATTCACGTCGTTGGTACGGAAAGAATTATCCACTTAAGATGTACATGAAAGTATTATAAGGGTGCAGTGTTCTGACCGATATTGTTAATTGCGTTACAGGATGAAACACAAGCATACGGAGGAACATGGAGACTTGAGACTTTGAGGGTCACTGCACTGGACGTACACTGAAAGGAATAAATATTTTTATACGTGTATCGTAAATCGTAAGTGGTCATGTTGTGTTATTTATGTCTACATGTTGTATTTTACTACAATTTATTGCTTATAAACTAAATAGTCCATAAATGATTCGGTCTTATCACGAAAATTAAAAACATTAAAAAATTAAGATTAATGTCCTACACAACCACTTTATTTGGATAAAAAATATATATTGATGTGAATAAAATATTAGGCATCCTACACTCTATAATAATAATACTGTATTTAAATGTGTAACTTATCTATAAGCAACACAATTCACACATTTTACGTTCATTGCAACGGGACTACTGAGATTCTTTATTTTATTTGAGTGCACCAGGCAAAAGGCAAACATACACGCATTTAAAAAGAATAGGTCAAGTTCACCATTTATAGCATCCTTGTTACTCTAAAACCTCCAAAGAACGAGGTCACGAAGATATTTCTGGCATGCTTGAAAAAAGTATTCTCACTTCGATTTTATTTCTTAAAGGAAGAGAGCTTAGCTATGAGTGAGGTACCTTGTATTTACTTTGTATATAAATGTACATACTTTTTTATATATGTATAGGTATGCATTTTGTACTCGAAAACTCTAAAAAATTTAACAGCAGGGCAATAAAACGGTCATCCGCTCCAGTTTAAAAAAAGAATTGGAGTTGAGTGCGGGTGATGGTGGCGGACATGGTCCAGTCTTTTTTGTGCTCTTTTCTTTTTTTATCACACTGAATGCTTCCAGCAGCAGTAAAGTATTGTTCACTTTTTACAGCTATCACATCAACTTGACTGGAAAGGGAACATATAATGCAATGCAATAAATGTCCAAAGGTACACCACCAACAACAAGATGAACAAATAGGATGAGATACCGCTATTTTTAGGCAAAACAGTTTTTTACAAGTCAAATCAATAACTTGAGCATTTACATTATAAGAAGAGAAAAAAAGTTTTCTTCAATGATGCTAAAGCTAGGTAGGGATTCTTTTTAAAGCTTTAAAAGAATGGTAATGCTCATGCATGCACCTTCCAATGTCGACAAAAGTGACAGTGCAATAAAAAACAGGGAAAAAGGTAAAAAAAAAATACCAACCAGGTTGCGACGGGTAAATGGTATGGTAGTAAAAAACGGTTGTAATAATAATGATGATGATGATTTTGTTGTAGAAAAAATCACGTCTTTCAGCAGTTTTTTTTCTTTCAAATTCAAAACAGACAACCCAAAAAATACGGTACTCCTTTATATTCTGGAATTACCAAAACACCTTAAAAAGTGTATAATAAAAAACTGAATTGGTTGTTTTTATCTAAGTCCAAAAATAAGACTGTTACCTTGAATGGTTAAAAATACATGAGCCCAGCGTACTAATATAAGAATTTTTATTATTGAGTTTTATTGAGGCATAATTTAAATTTGGTGATTTTAAAACTTTTTTCACAGGTTACGGAATCTGGATAATGATGAGGGAAGCCACTTGGGGATATCTCTAAACGTCTTGGTTGGTCAACGAAGGAAGTCAGATATGTACGAGGGTGAGAATACAATGTTGTATTTTTACAGCAGCTTGTTTACACGAATTGAAGGATTGGGCTGGACTAGAGCTTTATGAGGCAACTTGTGAATGAGTTGGGGTAATAAAATGATTGACAGCTACTTGTACCCTTTTACAATCCTATACTTTGTCATCACATATCACATCTATTTCGGTGTCCTATTGGTTCCTATACATTGGAATCCTACTTTTGGTTTGACTTTTTTTAGGTATACACGGCAATTTTGGAACTTTTACAATCAGGAATAGCTCATCTTCCTGCCCAAAATAGTAGCAGTACAATTGTATGGATTTTTTATTTGATTTTTCAAAATGTCTGCCAGTTTTCTGCAGGGCTTGATCACGAACACATCGATCCGCTGATTCAAGTTTTCTTGAGAATTTGAATAAGAGGTGATGTTTAAAATTAAAATTAAGTTTTAATATTTTAATTCGAACTTGTTAAAATTCTATTGTATCATTCAATAGTTCTAAATTGTTGATTGTGTTGTTTTATTACCCATGTGCATTCCTCATTGTACTATTATGAATTTTACTTGAATTTAATACTTAACATAAATATTTGAAATTTTATTATTTTTCCGCGATTCAATTAATGCGTAGTTCTACGACTAATTTTAGTACGCATATAAAATAATCTTTGTTGCCAAATCCAGTTTGTGTGTGATCCAAATAAAGTTGATTAAAAAAATAAAAATACGCGACATTGTATAATTTCTTCGGAATATAAATAAACTCGGGATAGTTATAAAGTAAAAATAATAAACGAACGCAGTTATCACTTGTCTTATTACAAACCTCTCCTTTTTTCATTTTGTGTTTTTCTCATCCTTTTGATACTGATATACTTATTGGATTTAATAATGATTTATATTTTCGGATGGATCTGAAAAAAGGTAAGAATGCAATTTATTATGACAAAGTCTTAGCTTTATTGTCCTTCATAAATTTTTTCACGCTTTCACACTTTTTGCCAATTAGTCTGTTTAGTTTCCTGTACTATTTCGAATGATAGTCAGCAGTCAGACACACACATGGGTTATTTTGAAGTAGCTTCTTTTATAAACATAGCATATAATATGTATTTTATATGAAACCCAGCGTAAATATAAGTGCTTAGTTAGCTCAACAAACTAGAGAGAGACAATAATTTTACGAGAAACGTGTGGGTAGGTAGCATCATTTCATCTTCCTTCCATATTACGTGCTTTATTCTTTCCTATTTTGATTCTCGTTAGGAGCATAAAAGTAACACCAAACTACACACAGGACACAAAAATCCAGTGTGAGGAGGAAAGAACAGCGGGAGATATTCCACCGAAAGGTTTACACACTCCGAATTTCCCGACATTTCATAAAACATATATGCGTGTACAGACCGAGAGCACAACTACAATCGAAAGAATAATGGCACACAGTTCGCAGTAGCTTTACTATAGTTGGTTTGGTGGCAACTACTTTTTTCTCTTCTTTTTCTAGCTATTCAACCGAAGACAATCCTTTACTTATGGGTTACACATGTAGGCATTTTCCTATAAATATGCCGTCGAGCTCGAGATACATACATTATTACAACAAAAAAATTACAATGCACCCCTTTGCTTCCTCCTTTTTTACTTCTTTTGATCTCTTGGCATTTTCAACTTTTTCCACTTTGCTCAAATATATAATGTCTCTGCTCCACTCCACTGCACCGGTAACCAAAAAGAAGTCAGATAAGCCTACGAAGAATACCATTTCATTAGAAACACCTCACGTAGTAAAGTAGACGTACCATAGCCACGTCACAAAGTATGGAATCGTGTATAGAAGTGATATAAGGTGCGCTCTCCTATCGTCTACATTTTATGTAGAGTTACGTATAACGTTAGATTATTTTTGATTCATGTCACCTATTAGGAAATTCCAAAAATGGTAATTTATTTTCTTATCCTAAAGAATACCTAAATGCTAAAACATGATTCTTTTTTTTCTGTGTGGAAAACAGAATTCATCTTCAAATGCATTGTAATGTGTACTATACTTTGTGTGTAAATCAAATTACACGATGAGAATTTTTTTGGCAAGTTAACCTGAAGACAAGCAAACAAAATCAAAATATATTTTAGTAAAAAGAGACGATGATGCTTTGCACGTTACAGGAAGAGAGAACTATTTTCATTTTCTCTTCTTTGCTGCTTCTTTTTTATTTATTTAAAAAAGACAATTTCTTGTTTACAACTCAAGGATCAAAGTTGACTGAGCTCCACTGGGAAATAATTCCAGTCTTATCAACTTGCTTCATAAGGAGTTGTGACATATCCAATTTTCGTGTAAATTCGTATGAATTTTTCCAGCACTCCTCTCCTCCGTGTAAGGTTTCCTTCCACATCAGCATTTTTCGTGTCCCCTAAAAACCTTCATGTTCCGTGTGTATTTTGTGCTGAAGGTATGAATGTACAATGCTCTGTTTGTGTCTAAAGAGAAGAATGACTGTTTGTTGCTCTCCTTCTTTTTTTCTTTAAAACACATTATACAAAGTGTGTGTAGCAAAAAAGCTCGTGCGCATAAATTTATTTATATGCAATCAGATACGACAATGTTTAGTAGCGAAAGGAAACGGAAAGTTATAGGAGTAGTGAGTGGGTGCCACATATTTTTCTCCTTCGGTGGTGATGGTGGTTGTGTGCAGGGTGCACGATGAAGAAAAACTCTCTCCATGCTGAGGAGAGAGAGAACAGAACAAGGGAGAATTTCAAATAAGCCATGTCGAAGTCGAATTTCCTTCTTTTACTTTTTTTAGGGAAATAAGTTTTAAAAAAGGGGGAAAGTCAAAAAGTGTTATACAGAATCACTTATAGGCAGGCATATGCAGACACACACACAAGTGATTGTGTATACATTAAATACCCCTCTCTTTCTCCTCTTGACTAAAAGTGGAAGAATTATTATATTTCATCAGAAGGAAGAAAACAGCGTTGGTTTAGTAAAGTCAAGTAAAAATTGCCAAGAAAAATCAGAAAAGATAGACTTTTTTCCTTCGTTTAAAGGCACAGCTGGTGCATACAATGAGTCCATGGTGCCACTGCTCCCTTTTAAACAAAGACAACTGCTGCTACTGCGACTCTTCCATTTTTACATTTAACTTGACTATGTAATGTACCTACACATTGTACTTATTACTTGCATTGTCGCAATAGTGGTCTCTCTGTCTCTTGTGAGTAAACTTTAGTATACTGCCGTCATGCCGTTGTCCTCCTCATGTCCCCTTCTTTCTTGTGAGCCTTTTGATATGCATAAAAGTAAAGAAACATCCATTTCTTGAAAAATGTACAATTTTTTCTTCTCCTTCCTCCTCCGTCCTCATGCTTTTTTTTGTACATGTGCTGTATGTTTGTTATGGAATGAAATGAATGCATTATTATTGTTTCTTTCTTGTAAAATACGTATTTATAGTAAGAGTATAATCATCATCAACTTGTATTTTGCCTTTCAACTAACTACCAGCAAAGAAGAAGAGTGGTGCACATGTGCCTTTTTCTTAGGAACAGAGGAGAAAAAAAATATTCAGAATGGTGAAGAGAATTCAGATTCAAAGAGGGAGAGTTTTGCTCTGAGCTGTGTAGTACTTCTTCTTGTTTGGTTCCATTTGGGCGATTTGTTTCCTTACTGACTCAACCGTTCTCCCACTCTCTCAGCTC